>JAEIIL010013892.1:0-12053 GCA_018905715.1 Drosophila lini | reverse complement strand
TATTTAAATAGTTTCCTTTAAAAAGTAATATTATTTTATGTTTTCTAATATTTCAGGGTTGCCATCATTGGTAGCGATCACCGTTATGTGGGCAATATTTGTTTTGCTTATGGCGTGGGACTATTTTGCACAGTTTTTCCAGCTTTTCCATTATTATCACACACTTTCCCTACAACTGGATACATAACCCACCTCCGCATAATATTATTTCTCGGTTTTCGCTAGGAAAATCGAAGTCGTTTTCAACTTTTCGCGATCGCTTCGACGGCGGCTTCGGTCTGTTGTTTCCACAGACCCTGAGGCGGGCGCCCTATTAATTGCGCGTCTCATCGGGGATATTTAACCCGAATATTAATATATTGTATTCCCGCGGAGTTGCTACCGATTTTGCAATGCACTTTAAAACAGAATTCCACCCGGCTAAATAAATATAAACGGGCGCCAAATGGAAACGACGATTTCTTCGCCTTCTTCTTCTTATTTTCGCTGGTCTGCGTCTGTTTACGCGGCAACACACACGCACAGATAAATAAACTCACTCACACATAGACCGAACGCACAAACACACACACGGAAACATGGGACACAAACACAGAGGCAGAAAAAGCCGGGACCGGGGAGCCACGTTCTTTTGCTTTTGTTGCTTTATTCAAGAAAGCCAAGAACCGGTTTGGACTTTGCGTATTAGGTATTAAATTCGTATTTCTCTTTTCGTTTTTGCACGTTCTTTCTCGTCGCGCTTTGCTCATTATTTTATTCCTTCATCTGCCTTCTGCTTGTTTCCCGATTTCGCTTTGTGCCGATATTCGCGTGCAGCGCTGCCAGACTGTCTGGGGCTCAAGCAACGTAATGCCGACCATATGACGTATGTTGCCGCGCCATGACGTAAACCATGTTGCGTAGTCCTGGGTAGAATGTTTGGTTTGTAGATTTCGTGTAGAATTTTATGTTAAACGGTTTTTGTTGTTGATTTGTCTTAGGGTGCTTTTTTAATTAAATATTGTATTTCTGTTTTTGTTAATATATTTTAGATTTTTTCAAATAATTTTATACATATATACAAATTTTTATAAAAATTGTATTTTTTTTTATTTATTGTTGTATTTTGATTTTAAAATCTTTTAATTTAATTAATAATTTATCTTTTATTCCATTGGTGAATTTTTCCTTATTAAAGGCCTGATTCAATAAATATACTATTAATTTTAAACGATTAAATAATTAATGCCTTCAAATATTAATAGAAACAAATGTTTAATTAACTGTTTATAAATAAACACACGTGTAAATATAATTAAATAATTTTTGGGCCGGACTTTAAACAATTTCCATTTTATTTTATTTAAAATAAAACCCTGCAAGCCTTTGATAAATATTAAAAAAAAATTATCCTGTATTTTACATACCAAACCAACATAATTTATTTAATTTTAAAAAATATTTAAAGTGTTCGGTAGTCCTAAGCAAGATGTAATTCCTAATAAATTTCCAGTTCGACTGTTTTCGATCGAAACCTATAGTTTATGTAGTGTATACGATTTCCTTATGGGTCACAACACACACACACCAAGCCAAATGTTGTTTTCACCTGGTCTCCTGTGAGTGCAAGCAGGATGGATATGGGAAACGGAACCAGGTAGAAATACGTAGAAGTTCTACCTGAGTTCCAAAAAAAAAAACAATACAATGCCATTAAAGACGCAGAAAGCAACCCCTGGATAAATTAACGCGCAAAAGGCTCGAGAAACAAGGGTTCAGTTGAGCTCGACATATATTTACTTATATATTATATATATGTACATATATTTATATCTACAATTTATTTCTATTTCGCCGTTTCCCGAGGGAAGAAAACAGGCGCGACCTTTGCTAAATATTTATGCCTTTGTGAGTTCCATTGTTGAGGCAATCGCGCATTTTAGCGAGTGGAGATCCCTTGGGCTGGTCTCTGAGTTTATTACGTTGAATTTATAATTAAAATTTATATAATTCACCATATATATAAATTAATTGGCTGGATAAATGTGTTTTCTTCCTTGAATTTAATATGGAAAAATTATAAATAATATCACCAATAAGAAAATGTATAATCTGGGAAATTCCCTTTGATGTAAAATACCATGAATTCCTTTACAATCACTACATTTAAAATAAAACACAGCAATATATAGGCATATATTATATATAAGTTCAACGGAATAGCTGTTTCGAAGAAGGTTTCCCACAGATTGTTTTACAATTGAGGCTTACGAACGCGTTCAATGGCATAACGAAGAAATTCTAGTGAAACCACAGAGTAAATATTATATGGTACATACATTCACACAAGGCGTCGCGTCGATCGATCGGATCGGATCGAATCGTATGGTATTTGATGTGTGCTAATCTCTGCTCTGTAGATAAGCAGCGACCTCGTCCCCTATTCCGCCCCTTTTGGGAACTGTGTGATCTGGGATCGAGGGATGTCATAGGGAATATCAACTAAAGCATTGGAGATAATACACAGAAGAGGGTTGTTTATCTTTAGAATTATCTGACGGATATCAAACTGCAACTGCAACTGTTTTCATGGGATTAAATCATGGGAATGCTTGGGAATTTTACAATTTCCAGTTTTTTATGGTAATTTTTCTGATTTAATAGAAATTTCTAAATAAAGTAATATAAAAATCTTTGAATAAAGGAATATATTATTTTAAAAAACGAAAATAACAGCTCTAAAAGTAGCTTAAAGATTTCAGTAGACATTATTCAGAAATGTTGGTTAAAAACCCCTTTTAATGTCATACATATTCTTGAGTTTTGCAGCATTTCTTCAGACATATAAATCTCTTAAAATAAATTGCAAATGTAATATTTTATATAAACCCAAACCACATATAGTTTCCATTTAAGCCCCTCTCTCAACCAGAATGAATTTAAATTAAATTCCTGCTCCGAAACCCGTACGTAATCCAAAACCTCATTGTTATCTCATAATGCCAGAAGTCCATAGACAATAGCTGGTAGTAAAGGTAATGGCAATTTTCTCGACAGCCTGCCTGCCCCCATATAATGCCCAATTTGATGAATTGAAGCCATATCCTAGTTTAGTCTGATCCCCGCCCTTTCCAAGGATCACAGAGAATGTGCTGCTACTGGAACCAAGATTTTTTAAAGCCGCATTAAGCGCTTTAAGCACAGCAGCAGCACTTAAAATATGGCCATATAGAACAACGCAGCCAGCCAGTAATGTGTGTGTGTGTGTGTGTAAGCTTGTGCTGTGTATATAGCCTGGATCTGGATCTGAATCGGAAGGGGCATATATATATGTTTATATATATGTATATGGATGGGCTGCTGCAGTCGGCAGCTCTCTGCTCAGGTCACAGCTTTCATCGGGCAGAGCAGAGACAGCGACTGCAGCAGAGGACATGGCAGACCAAGTGGCATATCTCCATCTCCTTGAAGCTCCAGTGGGTGGCACTTAAGCGCTGCACAGTGGACATCCCTGCTAGTGGGAGTATTTACTTTAGTTTAAATTTGAAGGGAAAAATTTTACAAGATTTTATTTGAATTTAGTTACTTAATAAACCTTTTATGAATTATTAAAAATCAATAATTCATTTTATATTTTACAACTGAGGCAGAAATATTACTTTAAAAATTTAAGAATTATTATCAGACCTTTCAATAATAAATTTCACTAAAATTCTATACAATTCTCAATAAAATAATCTGGTTTTATGACCATAAATCTTAGGTAAGTGTTTCTTCTAGGTTTAGGAAAGTCATCTGGATTTAGGATCCTCTTATAAAAAATGAAGTCTTGCTAAAAATGAAGTGTTTAAATGTATATTTAATACAATAAAACAAACTAAAAATCCCATAAAATCCTAAAAAATCGCATTCTTTAAGAAATATTTTAAATTAATTTTAAAGAACTTTCTCTGACACCTTAAAATATCTCCAAAAATGCACTCTATACCAGCGACCACTGTATGTAACACCCGTAGTATCTAGGTGTGTTTCTGGGTTTGGGTTCGGGTTCGGGTTTGGGTGAAATGCAATCCGCAGAGGGTGCCCGGAGGGGCTTGAGGAGAGAGGTGCCACAACATATATTGCCCGGCATGCGCAGTTGAGGCCATTGGAAAAATCAATTCAGCTAAAAGTGCGCCCAGTTCAGGGTATTGCAGGGCCAACAACCAAAACAAAAGCAACAACAACACATTTACTGGGCAACATTTGTTGCGCCCCACAGGAACCGAGGGATGTGGCAGAGACCAAGTAACGTTGCTGGCACCCAGATAACCACCCATTGAACCAAAAGGTGGGCGGTATACGTTTTGGGGCGGACATTTTTGGGCGTCTGTAAATTGCATTACTGCCATGTTATGATGTGTGTGTGTGTGTGTTTTGGCCCGCTTATGTAATACATGGCCAAGAAGAAGCAGAAGCCGACCAAGAAGCGGTCGTAGTAAATGGCTAAATGCTTGCTTCCCATGCACAGAAAACAAAATAACAATGACATTTAATGGCTCTTAATGGTTATTATTATTAGACTAGTTTAGGGGAAAACTAAATCACATTTTTGGCACTTTATTAATAGCAAATAAGTTGTGTTTATTAAGAGCAGGAGTAAGAGGTAATAACTATTAATAATATCTTTAAATGGTCTAATTAAGTTCTTTGGGAGAAAGAGAACTATTTAAACAAGAACTGCTTTTCTTTTTACTTAAAAGTTTGATTTCTTTAATTCTTTTTTAACTGCAAATAAAATATACTAGAAAATATATTTAGAACCCTCACAATACCCTGTAGTTTTAGTCAGAAGCTTGTCATTTCCGACCCTATAAACCATATATATTCTTGATCAGTATCAACAGGCGAGTGTTTCTAGCCATGCTTGGAGGAAATTTTTTGTTGTAAATTTTTTTCAAAATTTTATAAGGGGTTACATCGCTAAAATAGTAAAAAAAATTGGCCAAAATTTTTGATTTCTTAAAAAATTAATTTTAGTATGCAGATTTGTTAATCTAGAAAAAGCAAGCATAGAAAAGCTTTCCGAATTGAATTTGATGCTTTTTTGGCTTAGTTATGATTGATTTTTAATTAGATTTCTTGATGCTATGGCAAAGGGCAAGGGTATACAAATTTCGGCTTCACGATGTAAGTTTTCTTTCTTTTTAAAATTATTATTAAACCAAAAATGCTGGAAAATTCCTGCAAGATAATATATTTTCCATAATTTCTGGTTTATATTAATATTCGCTTTAAATATTTACCCTCTAAAAATTTGAATAGAAATTCCTCTGTAATTTCCACAAAATTCCTTTACTTCACTTATTTTTATATAGAAACTTCTATATTGATTCAAATTTTCCCTCACAGTGTATCCTCGCTTGGACCCAGTGAGTGTCCCCGTCGCCGCAAGTCTCCCCGTCTTTTGTCCTGGCAAAAGTTTCTCACCGAACGTCCTTGTTTGAGGTTATTTCTGTGTATATTTGACTGGGAATATATACTATATATGTATACTATATACAGAGAGAGAGCACGAGAGAGGGGCGTGGAGGTGGCATGTAGTATATAGCCAGCAGGATATGCTCTCCTCTCTCCTGAAATCCTTTTTTAGCCTTTCATTCAATCATTGCTGGGCGGCGGCTCCCGTCCCACTTCTCCATTTCTCCACTGACTGCAGTCAAAGTAATTTGAGCTCGAGAGCATTCCCTGGCTGCGTCGTCTCCTCCAGGGCGTGAAATTTATCAACATCAGGGAGCTTGGCAGCAGCAGCAGCAGAAACAGGAGCCGGGTCAGAAGATACAGCCAGCCGGGAGCCAGGAGCCAGGAGCCTGGCAAAAGTTGAAGGACACGGGAATGACAGGACACAGGACGTAAACACGGCATTCTGGCCAAGGAATTAGATAAAACTTTTAACAAAAGAGACAGGCCACCACCGGGGAGAGAGAGAGCCCAACCCAAAAAGCTGGGTCTACAATTTTTTTTTGGCCAAAAGGTTCTTAAACTTTTGCTGGAAACGCTCCAGGTTGTGTTGGTAAATGGCTAAAATTGTTTGGAAATCTTTTTAAAATGTCTGATTTGGGGATACAGGATACAGATAAGCGGGCAAAACTCATTTTAAAGAAGCCCTGAAGATGATTTTGCAATATAAAATATATTTCCTAGGGATAATGTTAGCTTTATATATATTTAAGCTAGTTTGCCTTTAAATAAATTCAAATGGGTTTAAAGAACGAAGCAAGAAGTTTTATTTTGATGTAAAGAACATTTTAAAAACTAAAATTGTAGCCTCTACAAAAGTACTAACTCTTTAAAAACTCTTCTTCATTTTATTAGCAATCCTCAAACCCATTTAAACAATTTATTTAGCATGTAAACTATTATTTATTTATAAACTTTTCACCATGTTCTGATTTCCTTTTTAGGTTCCTGCCGTATAATGTTTTTCCCTCACTCTAATTCGTTTATCTGCCAACACATTTATTCTCTAGAGTCGCCCAGACTGCCATAAACATTTATTTCAGCACAAAAAAAAAAAAAAAACAAAAAAGGGAAATAACATTTTCCACTTCTCATTTCAAATCTGGCCAAAGCATTTGCTTTAACCGCATAAATTTAATTCTTTATGGTCGGTCGTGTCTCCCTCTCGAGGGAATCTGCACTTAAATTTGTTTCATTATTGTGCTCGCAAAGTGTATATATTTTACATAACATAATGCGATGTGCATTTAAAGCAGTGCGAATGACACGACATTTTGCTTGTTGCAAGTGGCGGCACGTTGCATGCTGCACGTTGCTCCTAGCATGGCTGCATTGTTGCAGCCTGACTTTAAAATTATATAAGCCCTCCTCTTGAGGGACACGCCCCCGAGTGGGCCGCCGAGTGGGTGGTCTGTCAAGCGCGCCCATGGCTCGAATGCGGCTGCGGAATGCTAAGTGCAAAATGCCAAAAGGATATGCCACACATGGGGGAAAAATTGCAATGGTATTAGGTATTCTATTAAATTCGAGGATATTTTATTTTATGTTTAAAAATTTGTATGCATTTTTTAATACATAAATAATTTTTTAGCAAAAAATTTACCATTACCAAAGAGGTATTTATTGGGATTTTAATTTTTGGCTTGCAGATTCAGAGGATCATGAGATAATATATTTTATAAATATGTCCTTTATTCTGTGCAGCTTTTTCTTAAAATTTCATTTTAAAACTCATTCAAGTAAATTTATAATTTTGCCATTAACATATTTATAGAGAAATGTATATTATACAAATGTATATTATACAAAAAACTTTGTTTTATAATATATAACAAAAACAATTTTAATAACAAACAAACCTAATTTAATCCTTACAACTGCTTTATAATTTCACATAATAATATATATTTTCCCAGTTCTTCCCCAGAATTCTTCCTTAATTTTTTAATAATTTTCCTGCGCAATCCTAAAACTTTTCTTGCTGTGCTTCCTGCGTATTGCAGCCAACGCATCCTCCTGCAAACGTGGCTTATTATTAACTTCAGCTGGCGACCTCAATTAAAGTGCTGTCCTGCGAATGCTCCTGCATCTATATACATATATACACATATAACCACATACATACATATATAGATAGATAAGTGTGTGCGAGTGTGTGGCCTGCGACAAAGTCAGAGGGCAAAGTTGAATAAAAGTTGAAGCTATAGGCGAAGGAAAAACCCATGGGGGAAAAGGGAAATGGCGATGGAAATGGCACTAGTGGTGGGGGCAAATGACGCAGCGATGCTTTCCCAGGCCAAAGTGACGCAACCGGAAGCGGCAAAAAAGGAAAAAGAGAAAAAAGGACCTAGGGGGAGGCCAGAAGAAGAACAAGAAAAGGACGTAGTCTCTCTCTCTCTTCTTTCCAAAGAGCGAGTGCGGAGAACTTTCCCAGGCCGGCTCCAAGTATTGAATGAAAACTTATGCAAGACAAGGGCTAAAAACAGAGAACACCGAACCGAGGGGCTAGAGGGGAAAATCAAGGAAAATCTAGGGAAAGAGGAGCTCCCAGAGAGAGAGAGAGTGGGAGAGACTTTCATATCTTTTACAGCGCCTGCGCGCTCTAAATTCCTGTACATAATGTAAAATACAAATCGCTGCGGGATACCTTACATACGCAAAATCCATATACACTTCAGGATATATATATACATATATATGTACAGGCACAGGACATGGCTTGTCTTTCATATCCTGGCTGCCACCCACAGCCGCAGGGCCACATAAAAACAACAACAGAACCGAAGAACTACAATAAAAATAAAAAGGAAAACACAACAAACATAACATAACATAAATTGCAGGACTGAAATAAAGGAAACAAAAAGAAAATAACTAAAAATGTGCAATTGAAGCTTGCTTGGGAAACCCTATATTTCTCCTATTTCCCCTTTTACTATATAACGTAAACCTTAGAGAGGCTGCTCCTGCTCCTGGCTGGGCTGGGCCGGGCTGTATGGATGGTATTGTCTGAAAACGAGGTCGTGGAAATGGAAAATGAAAGCAGTTCGAGGAGAGTGTCTCCACTGGGCGACGCCATGTTGGTTTTTAACAGGAAGTGCCTGCCTGTCAGTCCCTCCTGTCACGGCTCTCGTGGCCCCATGGAGCTCTACATATCTCCCTGCACTTACTCTAATGCCGGCAAAGATATATAAACTCTCATCATTTGTTGTTTGTTTTCAACTGCATTTTGGTTGGCATTCCTTTTCTAATTTTTTCTGTAGTTTTTCGTGCATTTTTTCTGAATTTTTCTTGTATTTTCCTCTGTTTTCCTGCTGCTAATGAAGCTTTAGCTGGTGAATCCTGGAATTTGCATCATTTGTTAGAAATTGCAAAACACCAATAACAACAATGTTATCTTCTCTCTTGGGAGTGGCTTTAAAATACAGTTATACACAAAACAATGCCAACAGCAGCTGCAGAGGCAGCCTCCGAGAGTAAGAAGCAGCTGAAGGCAGCAGAGCGAAACAGGACAAAAACCATTTTCATTGCCTACTTTTCAGAGCCTGTGCAAATTATCACCTGCACTGCAAAGGAAAGGTGGGATAAGTTGGTAGGATAAGCAGGAATTAATGTTTAAATTAAGGTTTACAGTTAAGGAAATAATATTTAGATATTTAAGATATTAAAGCAGACCAAGATATTGTCAAAAACAAGCAGAAGGTGGAAATGGGGAGTTTATCGAGAGGAAAAGTTCGATATAATATTTTTAATAATTTAACGAGCTCAATAATATATCATAATATTCGATTTAACAGATATTTTAGTATGAAATAATATTAAAAAATATATAAATAATTTTATATATGTTTTTTTTTTTAATATCAAATAGTAATATCGCAGTTCCCACAGGAACTGCATTTAATTAAACGATGTTAAGGTGGCCTCTTGTGTTTCTTAAAAAGTAATTAAGAAATACCATTAAAATTTAAAAAAAAATATATATATTCTATATGAATATTGCCTCTAATAACATCTTAAATGTTATATCTGATACTATACAATAAATGTTTGTTCGTTTGTTCCATTTAATTCCAATTTAAGCTACATTTACTGAAATTCTAAAAATTGCGCCTGCTAAATTATTTTCGCTTGCATGACTCCAGCAATTTTCATCTTAATTGGCCATTAAGTCTCCAATTGGCCGTAATTGCATTTAATTTCTGGCTGTGTAAAACGGAACTTTTTCAGGAGATAAGAGATGCAGCAAGATGCAGCAGGGACAAAGGATTAATGCTGCTGCTGCTGATGCTGGTGCTCATGTTATTTGTTGCAGCAATTTCCGGCACTCAACCCTCGAGAGGGAGCGAGTAATGCAAAGTAATTAAATAACAACAAATATACATATATGCATATAGTGTACACATTGCTCATGGAAATAAGTCGAGCTTAATGGAAATGGATGGGATAAAAGTAGAGATGCGAAATTGTTTCTGGCTGCATAATTTACTTACTTAATGCATAGGAAATTTTGGAAAGGAAAACTATAAAGTTGGGGAAGGGAATCCAAAAAAGACAAGATTACTTTCATATAAAACAAGAAAATCTGCATGAAATGGTTGAGTTTCTAAGAAATTATAGGACTTTCAACTTATAATTCATAGAAATTAAATGTTTTTAAAGCGAATAAAAACCTTTATTACTTTACATTACAGAAAACCAACTAATTGCATTTTTGCCATATTTCATTAACAGAATTTAATTACAAATAAATCCGTATTATGTTTTCCCTTTGAATTATTTGTGCTAATTAATCTTATTTGTGCGGTTTCCCAATTAAATTTGCCATCCTTAATCCAGTTTGCCACGAGTTGAGTCCTGAGTCCTGAGTGACTAATTCGCATTTGCTGTACCAATTAGCATCATTTAAATGAGCTTAAATGCAAACACACATACACACACACACATAGAGAGGATGCGACTTTTATTTAGTCTCCTCTTAAATCCAATTAAATCCTGGAACCAATCTGACCGCGTGGCACGCTTAATCCCATCCACATTCGCCTCTCTATATATATGTATATTCCGCATTTAGTGCCACCATTTGGCGTCCTGGTTAGAGAGTCCTAATTTGTTTTGCAGCATTTAAAATGAATTCAATTTGGTTAAGGGCGAAATGGGATCTGATGGCGGCTGGGAACACGGAGCTAACTTTGTTTGCCAGACCCAATCAAGTGAAAACAGGCGACACTGCAATGTAATTACGCACAGAGAGCGAGATGCAGCAGATACATGCAGATACACAGACTGGCAGATACACAGATACACAGCTACACGACTGTTCGGATACAGATACTCACAGACTGGGAGGGGAATATACACATAATCACCTCTTTCGCTGGCGCTGACAATTTAATTAGAATTGATTTTCCGATCAATATTTTCCAGGGAAATTCACAGTTGCAGTTGTCTGTATATCCGAATCTATATCTGTCGCTCTTTCGGGTTATATAACTCATGTGTATATAGATTGGTGTGGTAGAGGTGGAGGCGCCTCCGCTCAGAGATACACATTCATCAGTGTGTGAAATTTAATTGCATGTCCTCCCTCTTCCCTCCCCTGTCTCTCCCTTTGCAACTGGAATTTAATGAGCAATTTATTTTTCAAAGGGAAATACGAATTGTATCTATATATCTTTCTCTCTCTCTTCTGAGTCGTCCTTTATTTTTGGTTCAGCAAAAACCGCAGCGGCAATGAAGCATTTCCACATGAAGATTGATTATGGCTCAAGTTTTCCCTCAATTTCCGTTTTTATTTTTATACCAAACACACACACACAGCTCACACTCACTGCTCCTTTCTTTTAATGCATTTTGCAATTTATTTCAATGCATCGAAAAGGATTCAGCGGACAGAGGACACGCCCAAAATGAAAAAGGAGCCCTCAGATGCCGATGCAGCAGCCACAGCCACCGAGTCCTGGCATCCTTGTAATGGCAGGGCGATAAATAAAAAGGGGTATTGCCCCAGGAGACTGGGTACCACCACAAGGGGGTTTCTTCTGGGGGTCCTGAACCCGATATGGGAGAGACTCTAAGGCAAAATGAATCGCTGGGGCTTTCCCTTACACTCCCCCCCCCTCATCTCTTTCTGGCTATCATCTGGCAGAGCCATCTCGATTCCATTCTCCTCCGAGTTTACTGCGGCAAATGGATTCTCGAAATGCAATCATTATTAATGATGAGCCCGGGATATTGTGGGTTAGATGGATATTTGAGAAGCCAGGCTTTTGGCCAAAAGCAGCTGCAAAAATATACAAGTGTTGGGTGAGAGCAAAGTGTTTTAGTGAGTTATCACGGACGTTACAGGGTTCAATTTCAAGGATATAATTTGATTTAATTGGAAATAAAATGTTTAATTCAAAGAAATTGATAAAAATTTGAGAAAAGGGGTTTAGATATATTGGTTTATATAAAATATTATTAAGAAAGCCTTTATATATAGTGCCACATATAAAGTAGTATGCCTTTCTCCTTAAGAAATTTATAATTCCTCAAATGAATACTAAAAAATGTTCACTTAAATTGTAATAATC
>JAEIIL010013888.1:0-10429 GCA_018905715.1 Drosophila lini | reverse complement strand
TTCTCGAGTTTTAGCGAGACTAACGAACAGCAATTGATTTTTATATATATAGATTTTATTGGGGATTTAAATTTAAAATGTACAATTTTATTTAAAAATAACTGAGATGTAAAATAATAAGACTAGAGCTCAGGAAGCTGTCTCAAAGCACCCAACACTTCCCAAGACAGGAAGGAAAATTATTAAACTAAATAAACTATTGATGTGTGACCCCAAATTGCAGTATTTCAATAGGTAAACACTCCTTAAAATAACAAATTAATTGAAAGACAATTTCAGCAACCAATTCAGTAATCATTGTCAGTACTTTCAAGCTAAATATTTTCAATTAGACAATGCAAATAATTTTGTGAAAGTAGCCAAATATTTGACCAATTCAAAAGCAAGATGGAAATTATTATAATTTGTTGTGCAAATTATAAGACAGCCAGGGAAGGGAGTTCACTTTTGGTTTTCAAGTTGCTCGGCCATGAAGAAGAAAATAAGAAAATCGTAGTGGATGAGAGATACTCATGTGAGGCAATCGCCAGGTGAATGAGATGTAAAGCGAAAATCGTGTTAACTTCATGCACAGTGAGCAGATTTCCATGGTCAGTTTTCTTCTTCCATTCACTCAACCCGCACACACACACACACAAACGAAAGAGTTTTCCCTCTTATCGCCACTTATCTGCACTTCATAATGCGCTTAGCAAAGTTTTTGATTGCATTACAACGGATATTTAGACGCTGTCCGTCTCTTATGCAATTTATTTAAACGCATTTTCCCCCGCATACACGTTTATAAATTGCTTCGATTATGGGATTACATCTCTCTCGTGTGTAATATTTGTTTGTTGTGTCTTACACAACCGCAAAAACACAGGCCGAAAAAACAATTTGCCCAACATGCGTAAAAGATTTTAGACTAATTTGTTGCTGTTGCTGGGAATCTTAAGCCTCTCTCACAGGACACACTGAAACCAGATTAAAGTTTCATAATTTCTGCTCCAGAAGAAAGATAAAGTTGTCATTCATTCATCTCTGCCTCACTTTGTTGCTGGGCTGCTTCTGTCTTGGCCTGGCCTTAATTTATGCAAATTTTACAGAGGTATTTTTTTTTTGTCTTTGGTTTTGGTTTTTATCTTGTGCATCATTTACAAATTGTTTTGCTTGGGAAAATCCACATAATTGCCGGCTTAAATGTAAATGAATTTCAATTAAAGTTGTGAGCAAAAGCAATATGCAAATTTAAATGTCTGCCTTGTCGCTCTTTATTTTATTCCAATTTATTTATGCTTAAAGTTTGGGCTCATTCTCAGGCCTTCTCAAACTCTAGGTTCACACATAATTCTTGTGTCGAACTTGTATTGATGTGGTCTCAGCTGATTAAGCTTGATTCACTTAAGAAGAGTCTATAAATATTTTATTTAAATCTTGGCCAACTTGAAGCATCTGGGAATTTTTTCAAGCCAAAATATGTGTAACCCTGCATACCGGAAGTGAAAATAAATGTGTTGCCATGGCAATTTACAGAATTTTTAAAGCGACAAAACAATTAAAAAAACTTGTACAATATTTTCTCATAAAACAAAAGTTGAAGTGCAGCCCGAAAATAGAGAAAAGGGAAGCTGTGTGTGTGGAAAATGGGTGTAAAGAAATATTTTATCTATTGCTTTGACCCAGGTCGAAAGGAAAATGGGTTTAAAGGGGTGAATGGGTGTCCTTTTTCCACATTAGGACCTTCCTCACTCTCATACACTTCCCTTTCCCATCTCATTTCCTATTGATTAACCAGGGCAAATCCATCATTGTCAATGTGGTCTGGTCTTGCCTCGGTCTCATTAGACTTTTGTCCATTAAAAGGGGGTACGAAAAAAAAGGGGGAGGGAAAAAGGAAGCGAAAATGCAGCCATTAAAAACAGGAGAATGAGTAGAAAAAAAAGGAGAAACAACAACAGCATTGAGTGCCACAAGCAGATGGAGGGGCAAAAAAAAAACAAAGCAGACCCAAGCAGGAACCAGGTGAGAATGTGCGAACACGAATGGTCAGCAAGGAGGCGAGGAGGCAGAACCACCGGAGATGGACCCTTTCCTTGCATAAACTTGACTTAATTAGCTGCACAACTAACTTGGCTATTTAAACAGGTGCAAAACGGATGCAAAACACAAGATGCGGGCAGGTAAAAAAAAAAAAAAAAACCTGGCAGGAGCATGAGTAAGTGCACACACACACACACAGAGGCAAAAACAGGGGACAAAAAACAAGGCAAACCGACAATTGCCATTTCCCATTTGCTTTTGGGCTTTTAAGTGCCGCAAATGGCAATTAAAATGCAAAAAAAATCCAGTGACTTTAAGCCGAGAGTCGAGAGTGCGAGTGCGAATGCGAAAGCTCTTCATATATGCAGTGTGCAAATGGGGCTTAAAAACAGATTTGGTTCTTTTGGCCAAAATGAAAGGCCAAATTCAATTGTTTAACTGCCGCAGTCAGGCGGCAATTAATAGATGTGTAAATGGGACTTAAATCTAAGAAAGATTGCGGGATTTTCATGGGTAATAAAAGGAAAGTGGGAAAGATTGTGGCTGGAAATATATAGAAAAGAATATGAAAAGGATAGAGTATAGTGTTTCTTTATATTTTATCACGATTTTAATAGCAAAATAGGTTTCTTTTTCGATTTCTGTAAATTATTTCTTTAGCTTTTGCTTCAGACATAAAAATTCCAAGGAAAATCCCAGAAAGTCCCCACACAATCATCGCTGATATCCTCACTCACTCACCTACCGATTCTTGTTAAGAACTTTATATTCCCCCAACAGATCGTACAGCAGATATATATACATATATTTGACCAACAAATTGAGCTTGACCCGAGGGCCAAGCCAGAGTTGGAATAGGAAAATGCAATGAACATTTTTTGTTGTTTGTTGGCTGTTTGCTGTTTGATTTTAGTTACCAATTTTTCTATGGTCGTGATATTATTATTCCTCATGCTGCTGTTGTTGTTGTTGTTGCTGCGGTTGTTGTCATTGTGCTTTAACCCTTGTCAAATCCCTGTTCTGTCCTGTAAAAAATAAAACAAGAAGAACGAACCCAAAAATAATGTGGGTCACTTGACGCACAACAAAAAGAACACGGGACGGAAAAACAGTTGGAAAATTTATTGTCGCCGGTAGTTTTTTTTTCTGCCGCCTTCTCCTCCTTCTCCTATTTTAGTGTGTGTTTGGTGCAAAAGCTGCCAAAAAAGAGAGCGACACCCAACAACTAAAAATGTTGTCATGCATTTGCTCTACTTTCCTATGTGACCCCCTCTTGCACTGTAAGCCCCCATCCCTTTCCCTTCCCTTTTTTTGGCCCTGTCTATCGCCTGGTTTATTGAGTGTCGCAACAACAACAACAACTCTAGCTGTATTTCCAGAGAAAAATTCAAAAATTGGGGGATAACCCGGATAGGTTTTTGGGCTTTTCCCCGGTTCTCTGGGCTTTCGAGGAGTTCTCTAATTTCTCTTGTTTTTTAATTTATTGTGGGCACTTTTGGTTCGGCAGGCCATAGAGATAATATTAATAGCCGCCGAAGTGGTCAGTAGGGGGCCAAACCGAAAGGTAAGCGGCTACTAATGGGATTCCGACTGAGGGGAAATTGGGGAAAATAGGGAGAGGGGAAGAGAGATAAACCCCAAAGCGCAGGCAGCATTTGCGTGAAAAGATGTCACGCCATAAAGTTGCTTTATTGAACCATTTCGGCTCTATATACCATATATATAGGGGTTTTAGGCCCTGCTCGTAAATGTCCACTGAGTGGGTTTCGATGATAGCAATGACTTGACAAATGGCTGATACTAAAGAGAAACTTGACACTATTTTAGGGGCTTAAAGGGTGCGGGAAAATGGTTAAGAAAGGAATTTAAACATTTTTTAAATCAATGAGAAGGCTAAATTAATAAAAGAGTTTCCTAAATAGGGATACAATTTGGAAATAAATATTTAAAGATATAATATTTAGTTAGGGTTTTTTAAGAGGTTTCTAAAGTTTCTAGGTTTTTCAAGGTTCCAATTATTATTAAAAAATGTAAAAATAATCAAAAATATTCCCCAAATTAAATTTAAAGCAAAGTTTTCACATTATTCAAGACCTCTTTTCCTCCTAAATTTACTTAAAGTTTCACCTTAGCAACAGTTCAAGTTTAAAGTTTTTCCCGGCGTGCGAGTTTCCCAACACCACAACTTGTTCTTCTACTTTGGTTACCTGCTTCGAACCCGTGGTTATGTTCCACCTATTAATTACTGGATTCTCACCTGGGGGCGTTGGAAGTTTTCCATCCAGCGATGCATATTGCGTATACGCCACGCTGTCATGCTTTGTTGTGCGCCATTCCATCATTTCACCCGGTTTAGTTTCTTCTACCAACTTCCCCGTTCTTTTCCGTTCTGTTCCGCATAGTTTGCTTGCGCTTTTTATGATGATTTTTAGTATTATTGCATTGCGATTTTAAATGGCAAACATTTTGTTGCTGTCAGCGACTGTTGGAGTTTTCCTTTGCCTCTTTTGCTCTCTCTCTTTCTTTTTGCTCCCTCTGGCCACCTAGAGACTGACTTTTATTATATGTATATTTTAATGCTAAATGGGAAAAATTACTTTCATTTTCCTCGGAATTGGTTTTACAAGCTGCAGCGGCAGCTGCAGCGGCAGCAGTGGAAGCAAAAGTTGAGCAAAACAAGCGAGCGGCAAAAACACGGCTAGCGAAAACTTTTTGTTGAGTGAAAAATGCAACAGAGATGGGAGCGCACTGAGTTTTCCCACCCGCATTTCCCCACGAGCTGCATTTCAGGGACTGACGACGACTGAGTCTGGCTGTTCTGCGACTCTGATCCTCTCGTGCAATATATGTAATGCAAAACTTTTTAATTTAGCGCCAACTTAGCGCCGAGACTCGCAAACGCAAAGCAACTGGAAGGAAAATGCCAAAAAAAAAAAAGGGAGAGAGAGAGAAAGCAGGGAATACACAAGTTCTGGAAGAGGAAAAGTCGGTGGGAAATATTTTTTGTGAAATATGCTTTAAAAAATAATCAACTTGCCGAGATTGCCAAAGCGAGCGAGAGATGTAAGCGGAGCGGGGGGAGTGTATTTTGGCCAAGAAATTTGGCCCAGTTGCTTTGCCAGAAGTTTTCTTTTCTTTGTTTTTACATTCTTGACCAGTCTTTTAATTTGTATTTATTAGTTTGCATTTAATATAATGATTTTTTTACAAAGGATTTTTTATTAAGAAATATTACAATTTTATGATTATAAAAAACGGATTTTAACGCAATTTTCTCTTGAATATTTCCTGCTTTTCGGTTATGCAATTCGCCAATCGAAAGGCGCGTTTTGGCCAAAATGAACTGCTGCTGTTGCTGCGGTTTTTTATGCCTGAGACTCCACCCTCGCTCCGATTTTTTTTTTGCAGCTGGCCCACAATTCTTTTGTCAGCCTCGGCTCGGGCCGTTGCATTTGTTATGGGCCCGGGTTCGGAATCAAAAACACGAGGTGAATGGCGGCCAAGAGTTGCATGAGTAACAGCCATGTAATGCCAACGCGCGGCGCGTACATTCCGCGAGGAAAAACGGGCTGGAAAAGCTTGTCGAGTGGTCAGTACCCAAAAACTGAAATAAAATAAAATGAAAATAAATGTGGGAGTCAAAAGGGGGCGGCTTAGTGGATGTGTGTGTGTGTGTCTGTGGGCGTGTCAGCATGCTGGTTGAAAATTAAATTTCAGGCAAAGAGATAAAGACTGGGTAAAAAAATATATACACATAGAGAAACAGTGCGAAGAACTCTACGCTAAGCTCCAGTTGAGAACCGCAGGACAAATGAATGAAACAGAGCCACAACAAGGAATGGACACAGGACATAGTTTATAAAGAGACCAAGAGGGGGCAGAAGGGGAGTGGAACAATGCAAAAGGATGAGCGAAGCTTTACTGACATATTTCCACTGTCATTTCCCGGCAGCTTCGCTACTCTTCTCTGCTCTGAATGCCAGCGGAAAAAACAAGAGAAAGAGGAGAAAATCCAGTTATGGGTGGAGGAAAAACAGCTGTTGCGGCCCACTCCCTCCACCTTCTCTTCTAAAGCCAAAGCTGCTAAGTCCTTGTCTCGACCCAAATCAACAAGGAATGGCTGCAGATTCCAACTGCGACTCAATCTGGTTTTCTATTTGAGATAAACAGGCGGGGAAAGTGAAAAATAGTTAAGGGAAATTCAAGAGATTAATAAGATTTAAGTTAAAGGATTTAATATAATTTAGAATTTATAAATGTAAGCAGTATAAAAACCATAAATTATTCAGAAAGTGTTTTTATGAATTTTCATATTTATTTATTTAAAATCTTGTTCATTATTTTTCTTGAAATTTATGTAGGCTTCCCACACTATCAGTTTGACCGCAGCTGTATTTTTTCCATGAATTATGGTTTTGGTTTAAGCTTGGGGTTTTCTGTTGCTCATCGTTCGTCGTTGCTTCTTGCTTGCGTGGATATATTTTTATGGCATACTTTGCGGCATTTCTTTAGAGGAGTCCCCCAGTCCCAGGTCCCAGTCTCAGTTCCAGCTTCAGCTTCAGCTTTGAGCTCTCCTTCAACTTCACTTTGGCGGCACAAATTTGAATACAAACATTGTTGTTGTTGTTCCTTACTTGTTTCCACATGAAATATGATAATTCATTACACGAGCTTCAAGATATTGCAGAGGCAGTCAAGAAAAAAAGGAAGCCAGCGACAACAGAGGGAGTAAAAAAAAAATGAAAAAGGAAAATATAACGAAACGACACTCACTCAATTGTATCTTATGCAAATTGCCAGTGATTTTTCCTCCTTTAACGCTGCTCCTTTGCTTCGTTTCCTTTCCTTTCCTGTTTCCTGTGTGCTTAGAATGATGCTTCCTTCTCCTCCAGAAAGAAAAAAAAAAAAAGGGAAAAACTCACATGGAACAGGTTTTCACTGTTGATTTTCTGTTTAAGCTTGAAGCATAAACATTTAAAAATATTTATGACATGCAAGGTTGATTTTTAATTGAATGAAAGAGCACAGCGCGTGTGGCATAAATAAAGGCAAAGTAAATACAAAGCAAACATTAAGCATATATGACAAAGGAAAAGTTAATTTATTTGTTTATGATTAGGCGAATGATAATAAGAATTCTGAGAATGACATTTTGCTAATTTCAAGAGAGTAAAAATATTTGTGGAAATTTAATTTCAAATAAATGAACAATTTAAAGAGGTTTAATAATAATAATAATACCTTTAAACAAATTAAATTTCCCCTATTTTTCCCTTTAACTCTCTTTCTTTTTCTGTCATTTTAAAAATGACTTTCCGTGTGGAAAGAGAAGGTAACTCGGGGCTAATGAGAGTTGTAAATAAAATTGCAAATTGCTTTCTCAAGTGCACGGCAGCAGCAGCGTCTGCCTTTCGAGAAATCAATCAAAAACGTAAAAAAAAGATACAAAGAGAGAGTGGGAAGACATGGTGAATTATTTTAATTAGCTTGGGGAAAAAGTGCCCACGTGTCTGAGTGGAAATGAAGAGGTGAATCTACCTGCGGCAGTAATGAGAAAAATCTACCCACATTTCAAAGAAGCAACGCAGCTCGACTCGATTGTTCGATTGTCAACAACTTGGAGGGGGAGGAGGAGAGCTGGTCAAGAGCCGAGTTCTGGGGCTCCTTTTTCTTGTTCTGCTGACTTTTTATCGTCTTCGTTGCCTGCACTTGCGGGTAAACAAAAGTTTTTCTGCTGGCCGACGCTCTCCGGAGGTTTATTTGTTTGGCCAGCAAACTTTGCTACCTTGCACTCGTCGTCGTCATCGTATCTATGTATCTGTGGGATACTTTCTGCCAGCGGTTGGTATTTGTGCGAACTGCAATCGATGAAGCGTAAATGTTCAAATATTGCCAGAGATATTTCCTTCATCCTACCTATTCCTCTATCTGCTCCCCCGGAAAACAAAACGTGCTCTGGTCATTACCGCAGAGGAGAGCCGGGGGAGCAAAAAAGAGTTCAATCCCATTGCAGTAGCGCAGCACAAGCACAAAAGATACAAAAGTATCTTTTGGATTGCCTTGGGGTATTTTCCAGTTCAACCGAAACTACTTCGACTTGTTCTATTTCCCTGCTTTTGCTGTTCCTTTTTTTATATTTTTTTTTCTTTCTGGCGAGTGTGGGCTATCTGGGGAGTGCCAAGTGATAAAGTGGTCACCAAAGCTGGAGGCAATTTATGAAGTGCACAGAAAGAAAACAAAACCAAGAGGATTTTTCGATTTAAGCTGGGGGATCTAATCTAACTTGGCAAAAGAGCAAAAATCTGTAAGAATGCATTACAGGGTTTGCTTTATTTATCTGGCCATGTTATCTTGGCTTTTGTTATGAAAGTTTGTAGATAAAGTTAAAGCACGCTTAAGTTAGGGTATTAACAATAAGAAATTAGTTTAAAATTATATAGAATCGAAAAAAATAGGAAGAAATTAGTAGGAAAAAGTGAAAATTGTTGTGTACAATTTAAGGACGCCTAAGGTGAGGGTACAAAGTCTCAACTTATGTGAATTTATCGCTCATAAAATATAATTACCTTAAAAAATTAAATTTTAATTATCCTTGTAATCCCAGCATAAATATATTTAAGCAGAAACCAAGCTTATCCTTTTCTTATTCTGTATTCATTTTCCCCCTAAAAAAGCCACCCCCTTTTGCATTTTTTCACTTCATTTTCGAATGCATTTTTAATAAACTCCACCTGCTAAAGTGTTGAACTTTGCAATGCCAAAAGTTTGCGCGAATATGATAAGTGCCACGCCCCCCAGGGGCAGCCCGCTGCAGCCCGCCTGCATGTGGGCAAGTGAAATTGAATTTTCCCCAGTGTTGATAAAGTGATACGCAACGAGGGGGGGGGGGAAGGGTGCGGTGAAAAACTGGTGAAAAACTACAGCCGCCTCTGACCCAAAAGTCAACAGCGAAAAAGGAAAATTCTTGGGGTACTTTTCGCGAGCGTTCTCTACTCGTTCTACTCGTTTTCCTGTTTTCCTTTTTCCCTTGCATTTCCCCAGTGCTTTTTCTTGGGCTTCTCTTCTGTGCGCTTTTTCGAGTGCAAAAGTTTGGCGCACTTGGCCCGCTTTTGATTTGGTCTGGGCGGTTGAGGGCTAAGAGGGGCAAGGGGGCAAAGGGGAGGCCTCCATGCATGTGCAACTTTTTGTGGCAGCAAGAAAAATTTCGGGGCTTTTGCGGTTTGTCAAGAGGGGGGGAAGCGAGGGTGGCCACCCTAGAAGCAACCGGCTAGCAGCTAGCAGCGAAAATTGCCAAAGTTGCCAAGCTTATTTATTAATATTTCAACACCAGTTCGCTCGTTCGTTTTTCCTGCCTCTTTTTGGCAGCAAATCAACAAGTGTTTGTTTTGCTTTTGAAAATTGCATTTTCATTCGACTTTTTCTTGCGGAAATGTATGCCAAAAAAAAGAAAAAGAAAGGCTAGTGGGGAAAAAGGGGGAACTCACTTGTAAACAAGACAAAAAAAAATATAGGGGAAGCAAGAATAAAGAGCTACGAAAACATTTCAGTTCTTGTTGTGGAACTTTCGAAAGTTGCAACTTATCTGTTGTTGCTTATATATTTTTTTAATATTTTTTTTTTTGGGCGCACAAAAGTTTCTTAAGCCATGTTAACCACACACATTCGCACAACAGAGCTGAGAGGGTTAAGAGTGTGTGTGTGTGTGCTGGTGCTCATGTGAGTATCTCTTGCAGCCAAAGTTGCAACTCGAACTGGTTTTTCCACTTTGGCCAAAGCAATTTGGGGCCGCTGCATAAAAACGCATAAATGCCGCTGCAAAAAAGTTGCTTTTTACACACTGTACATACATCTATATATACATATGTATATATATAGTTATATATGTATTAATGTATTTCTCACTGATGTCAAGACACAACTTGCGAATCTTTTATCCCGTTTTTGAGGAGAAAATTCTTCTCCTCACTCCATTTCTGCGGCACGCACTCTTGCCTTTCTGCATTGTCATGCAAAAAGTTGTAATGAAATAACGGTACATGAGCAGAAGGTAGATATATTTATATATATACACAAAGGTGTCCCCATAACAGCTGCAACATGCGATTTTCTCTTTGCCTTAACCCCTTCTTGTCTCTTAATTTATTCATGTGCACTTCTGGTGTGTTTGAGTTTGCTTTGCGGCCATATCTCATTTACTCAATAGCACAAGCAGATAGCACAGAGAACCTTGCTTTTTGTAGGCCCAAAAATCTCTTAATTAACAAATAATAAAAATCTTTGGCAGAAATTATGTTAGTTTGTAGTTCTAATTTATGGGGGGTTTTCTTGTTCGAGTTCTTTTTATTGCCAAATAAATATTGTTTGGCTTAGGGCAGTGCTTAGAATTTATGTTTAAATATATAGAAGC
>JAEIIL010013885.1:0-18179 GCA_018905715.1 Drosophila lini | reverse complement strand
TTTTTTTATCATAACTTGTACCTTTTAATACTTATTCGTATATGCCTATAATATTTATTAAACCATAAAGTAATACTTCTAATACATCCATAGAACTATACATTTTTCTCTGTACGGGTAAAGTTTTTCTCCCCTCACCGGAACATTTTTAATGCAATTTTCACCTAGCTGGGGAAACTCCCTCTAATCGCTCCCCCCTCTGGCTTTCCCTTGACGTAATTACTAAATACTTTTGGCGCTTTCTCTGTCCTGGTCAGGTCCTTTTTTCTCGCCTCTCGCTCCTTGTGCTCGCTCGTCCTGTGCCGTTCCTTGTTACTTATTTTCTTATCGTCTCGGATTTGTGGCCGCAAAATGTTTCGTGAGCTTTTGTTTGGAATTTGGCTAGCCCGGCTTTCATTTTTCTTATTTGTCTGGATATGGGTTTTTCTTCTTCCTCCTCCTCACTTATTTTCTTTTTTTTTTGCTTTCACTGCCCGCGGTCTATTTTGGTTGGCATTCCCAAAATACAAGCGTGTGCCATGTTTATTTTTAATTAATTTTCCTTAAGCAGTCTAAGACCCTGCTGCCACAGCCGAAAATCCCTCCTTCTGGAGGATAAAACAAAGAAAAGAGAGCTCGATTTAGAACCACTCTTTTTTTTGTTCTGTTAATTTTTGCAATTTTCTACTTAATTACCTAATGGTTTTTGAGTAGCTACCAGTTACTTCTGCTCTTTGGGGTCACCCGCATGAATGTTAATAGAGGTAATTGTGACTACAGAACTGTAGTTGGATTTTTCTAAAGAGCAGATCTTCAATCCGAAATAATAGTTTAATGAATATCTAAAATATTCAAACCCACTCTTTGAGCATAAAACTTAAATAAAGTGTGAAAAAAGTGTGAGCATCAACTGAATTAATTAAAACTTGGGCGATGAAAACCACTTCTTCATTATATAGTGTCATCTGCAAAGTTTTTGGTCCTGCCAACCAGCCATTCCTGGCACATTCCGATTAGCACAGATTCAGTGCCAGTCCGTTGGCCAGTCGAGCGTTCCGCTAATCGTGCAAATTTCAAGCACAATTGAAGCCGACTCAAATAAACCCAGCCGAGGACGCCCGGGAAATCCTGCCACAGCCATTGCCTGACAAGTTTTCCAGCGCGGTTGGTCGGGGGACGGGTGGGAGGCCCGGCCAAATTAAGTTGAAATTAGCTACGTTTAAAGTATAATGAGCGTATAAATGATTAATTGTTTTTTTCGGGAAATTGATAAAGGCAGGAGGGCGGGCCAAGCCGACGCTTAATTAACTTTGCTTTATTGACTGCCCGAATAGGGCTAATTGGTCACTTGTCGCATTTCCAACTGACACCTGAGCCAGTCCCCAATATTTAGTGTCTCAATGCCAGGTTTCTTGAAAATTTCCATTTAACTAAGTGTCCCCCAGACGCTAGACTCTGCCTCTCTGTCTCTCTGAGACTCAGACTGCCCAGACTCTAAAATTAAATAATCTTTTATCGATTCCCCACAGCATTGCTGCCATAAGCCAAATAGGCTTCTTGGCGATTTGTTTCAAAGCGGTTTCTGCTTATTTTCACAATAATTCTATTTGTCCTTTTGATTGCAAACAACCAAAAACTTTTCCATTGTGTTCTCGCAAGACCGCAAAGTTTCAATTACTTGAACTAATTTATTAATGTTGTTGAAATGTTATTCGGGGACTTGTATTTCAGGCTGTCTGTTGCGGCATTCTTTGCCGGATATTTTATGCTAAGGCGGGGAGCAGGAATCCGAGAACAAAGGGTCTAAGAAAATGTTGAAAATTAAACAAAATAGTTGGGATTCTTGGAAAATATATTAAAGAGTTTAATTTTTATTTAATTTACTTTTATACTCGCACAACTATTATTAGTGGCTAAAATTAAATTAAATTTGGAATGTGACTGCCAGCTTTTAACTTCCATCTTCCCTTTAGTATGTTATCAATTGCTCAAATAAATATAAGATTTCTATTTAAGACATATTATTATTGGTCTTAGCCCATTTTTCCCTAACTCAGCTTCCCTTTTTTCATGTTTCCTGAACAAAGATTGGCACCTCGTGTCCTAGTACGACATGACTGCTAATTGATGGCTAATGCCGCCGCTCTTTAAGCCCCAAACCAGGCCCGTGCTTCGGGAAATCAATTTCGCTTTAATTAGTATGCCGGGCCTGCATGTGCTCCGCCACTTTACGGAGTGCAGAGAATAATAAAATAGCCAACTGGAGCTGCATAATTTTTGGCCTTAATTCAATTTCGGCTTTTCAGCAGCAAAACGGAAGTGCGCTTTTAGCGTTTGTTCCTTGCACTCCGTCCCGGCTACCCTTTGACTGTTTTCATAATAAAATATTTGGAAAACTATATAGAAAACGCGAAGTTCGCAGCGAAAATGTGTGTGCGCAAACTATAAAATATGGGAGAAACAAGGGCGAAACTTTTGCAACTAATAAAAAGCGGAAATTCCACGAAAGCCGGAAGGGAGACGGGACGGGGATTTGGACTCAGACGTCAGTGGAAAATGCGTCTTGTCAGCCCGTCTATTGGCAGAAGCTTCCCAGCATAAATATTAAATATGGCATGTTTCAAATGTAAATGCGCTGTGAAAATTCCATAAATTCACGGCCCAGCTGCGTTTCCCTTCATGACATTTAACACTTTGGCAAACAGCGGCCGCCGCGAGTTAGTCAGGCGGCAAGTTGGCAAGCCATTCAAATGCACTTCAAATTCCAGGAGCAACAGCTGCGACCACGCCAAAGGGGTCCTGGGTCCTGTCAATGGCCGTTAGTGATGGCAGCACGGCGTGATTGGAATTAGTTGGGAGATGGAAATTAGTTGGGAACCACTTTGGGAGTTGTGGAGGAAATGATTAATGATGTTGATACCCAGCTACTTGATGGGGTCAAGCTGGACAATATGTTGACTGCTGAGATATCACAACCTGAACTTGATTTCGAGTGCCGCCTTTCTGTGATCAGCTTATAATCTATAAAAATATACTTTTTTTATATCTTTGAGTGTGTGAAATCACGCTGGCATCTCTGCCAAATCGAAGGGAACCTCGCCGACTGGTTGGCGTGCAAAGGCGGCGAATCCAAATTAAATAAGATTTGTTTGGCTGCCGTTCAAAGATGCCGAACGAAGGCAGGTCAGGTCCTTCTGGCTGCCCTCAGAATGTCCTTTCGCCTGGTTTTAACTTTTGTTGATGCCACCGACCCGACGCCGCGCATTTTAATGAGTCGACTCAAGGCGAGTCGAGTCGGGGGCGTGATGTGTCGGATTGTTTGCCAACAAACATGCGTCAAGTTCAAGTTGGCGTGCGAAAGGCAAGAAACCAACACTGTCAAGGAGTGGAGTGGCACGGAAAAGCTGGCGGAAATAAACACGGCCAGACCAAAGTTTTTATCAGGACTTCTTGGCCCCGAGTTCGGGTTTTAGCCTCAGTCTCAGCCTCTGCCTCTGCCTCAGCCTCAGGTTCTCCGAGGTTTTTGGTGTCGGCCACATTGTGTCCTTTGGAACTGTGTTTGTTGGGGCTCAAGAAAAATGTGTTTAGAATGCGGAAAACTTGTTGAAAATTGAGTTTTGTGTGGAGTTTTATTCATTGATTTGCGGCTGCTCCCACAACTAAAATGCGAGTGTGTTGCGGTTTCTTTGAGGAGTTTGAGGGCAGGGGGTGGCTGGGAATATGTGGTTAAAGGGACTGAATATTCCGTGGAACTTTAAGATGGGCTTCAAGTTTGCTTAACAATAATAATTAAAAGCTTAAAGCGAAGCCATCTTGTTATTAATTCTAATAAATTCCAATTAATTTAAGCACTTTTTATAATGAAATAACTTTGGAATGTGAGGAATATCAGCGAATAAATCGATGTGCAATAACACTTTGCAGCGATACCGATTAACTTGACAGTGACTCTTGCAGGTTACTTGCCACACTTTCTGATTAGTCGACCGACCGCCACCGACACCCTGGAAATGTCAATCGCAATTGCCGCCGAATGCCGGAGCCCGGGAAAACTTTCCCAATGACCCATTAGTGCCATTCGATACGTACGTGTTTATTGGAAACTCGGTTGCACGTTCATTATTTGAGGTCACCGGCAACAGGCAACAACAATGGAAAAAGGAGAATGGCGAATGGCGAATGGCGTATTGCAAAATGTGCAATAATTTTTAGCTGCAAACTTTTGTTACAACATGGAGATGGCATTGAGCGCAAGGAATTTTTAATCAATAACTTTGATTGCGTCTGTTGTTGTTGTTGTTGCCGCAGCAATTACCAGGGTACTGTCAAGTATATTAATTTGCAGAGCCCCGACAATCTTCCCTTGCCCTTGTTGCAGTGTCTCGTAAATGTTTTAATGGCAAACTATTCAGGGGAAGGACTTTCATTACGTTTTTATTGCTGCGGCGCGCAGGCGAAGGTGAAAGGTGAAAGGCTGAAGGTGGGAGGTGGGAGGTGGAAGGTCGGGACGGTCGGGACGGTCGGTCACGTTCCGTGCCGTTTGTTGATTGCCCGACTTGCAAATGCCAGAGCAGTGCACATGTGCAGGTGATATTGCCATTAAATATGCAGCACTCCCTTCTGCTCCTGCCCCCGATTTAGCTGCTTCTTCGGAGACCCCTTTTCGGTCTCTGGGTTATGAATTGCAATGCATTTCGTAGTGGCAGCTTCCCAAGGCATTCGTGGGCACACGGCAAAGGCAAAGGCGTTAGTGGAGAAGGCCTTCGTTTCGGTTAAAGGCTGGCCCGAAAATATGCCCACAATAAGGGAAGGTGTAGTGCTAAGGAAATAATTTAATATTTATTGGAAATAAACAAAGATAGAAAATATGTTGGCTGTATCCTAATTGGTCTGGAAATATTATCTTTAAATATTTATAATTTAATAACTTGCAAAAAATTGAACAAACACTTATTTACAATAAACCTTAATAAAAAATTTCCAATTCATCTAAATTAACCCAAATATATTTTGTGAGCTTCCTTTTAAGTTAATGATTTATGAGTCAGTTTAAAGTTTTATAGGAAGCTTAAGCTGTCTATTCCACCATATCTAATATATTTCTTTAAATTTTTTACCAGCAATTCGCCTTTGCTAATAATTTAAGTCCCCGTTAAAAAGGAAAACATTTCTTATTCAAAGGTTTTAATTTAAGTACATCAAAGGTTTTTGAAACCCTAGCTAATCTCCCTGAAAGAGCGCTTAGTAATTATTAAATTATAAAAAGCGTGTATAATATACACGGAATTATTACTATAAATTCGCCTCTTTATTATGGCTCTGGGGGCGCGGCAGGTGGGCGTTCGGCTTAGTGGTTTGCTGCATAATGGAGGTGAAAATTGTTGTCTCTGCGCCCGAATGGTGTGGCGTGTGTGCCCCACGTTTTCTGTTATGTGCCCGGCATTTACCCACGTCGGCATTAATAATCATTATTAACTATTTGCAAGCGTTGCAAGCGTTGCCGGGGAACGAACAGCAACGGATAATAGCTGGCATACATGGCATACTATACACCATACACCATACTATACAAAAATGTGTGCTAACATGCGTATATTAAAATTCTCGAGCATGCAAATCTGTCCAGAGCCCGGGCGCTGTCCAGATAATTAGTGTGTTTTCAAAACAATAACATGCCGCCGGCGCCTTAAATGTGATATACTTTAAAAGCTCACTTCATATTCTGAGGATTCAAGAATAACAATAGAAATTCTAAACTATCGCCTAGGGGTATTTCCTGTACTTATTCAGAAGACCAAGGTCCAAGGAATTTTTTTTACATCTTATATATAAATAAATGTAAAAATAAACAAACTTGCAAGGAATATCATATATCCCTGGCATACAGATCGTTTAAATGTTTATTATCCTGCTATAATCCTGCTCACCTAACCCCAACTACGGTTTCTCTCCACCTGCGTGTCTTCTGCTGCAATTTGCGCTCCAGCTGCATTTTGTCAAACTAACACATCGGTTTCCGGAGCATAGGTTTGGGGTCACGGACCGGGGTCCTATGGTCGCATCGGGCACGCACTCGCACACGGGCGAAATTGTTTCCTGTTATTATGTAAATTTCCTCGTGGAGGCATGCTGGCAAATAGTTTTCCTTTTCGAGGAGGACTTGCATCCCAGGGATTGACCTTACCAGAGCAATTAAGCCGCTTAACCCATAGCAGCCGGGCAGCCGGGCAGCCATATTTCGCAGACCCCACCCTTCCGACGGGACATGGCCATAAAAATTGTTAAGCTCCATCCCTTCATCCCATCCGCTTGACAACGAAAGCGGAGCGAAAATGAAAAATAAAATGGCCGAAAACATTTGGCCGTTACAGTTGCAGTTTGTCAGTCGTGGCTAAAGCTTCAATTTGTCCCGTCCTCGCTCCCTACTCATCCCCTCCACGCTCTTGGCCCTTTCCCACTTTTTTTTTTTTGCTTTTAGCCGAATCGAGATTTCCATGCATTTTATGTAACGATCCGGGGCAACTCTCACCCGCAACTTGCGACCTATGCATCTGCATCAATAATAGTTGTTTGGGTGTGGGTTTGGTTTGGCGTTTGGCTATGATTTTTAGCAAACGAGGAAGCGACTCAAATTCTGAATTCCCAACACTCTGGCAGCGCTCGGCTTATTCATATTTTTTGCCCTCCCCTGCTACCCCATTGATTTGCCAGTTAGTTTTAAGTATGCCAAGCGAAAGGCGAAACCAAGTCAAGCATCGTCGAATCCCCGGGCCTTCGCATGGGGGAGTCCCCATCCGGCTGTCTCGAGTGGCAGAGTGGTTTTGCGGAATGACATCGGTTCGGATCGGATGGAATCGGAACCGAGGAATTCGCGCCACAGAATGCACCATAATTGGTTCGGTAATATATACGGGAATTGATTTCCCAGTCGGAGGGGCTGCCTCGATGGCTTGCCTTAATTAAAGACCCGGCCAGGTGGGCGAGCATCTCTTGAGGTGACAGTTTGTCTCTGCCTTTGAGAAAAATAAAATTAGTACAGGAAATTGATAAATGCTTGCAATGATTTATGGAATGGAAAGACTAAGGATGCTTAATTGCCATACAAAAATGAATAACTTTGGTAATTAAAACGAATAAGAAATTTGATTTTCTTTGGTAAGTAAGTATTTTTAATCCCAGTTTTATTCAGGATATATGGAAACCAATACCGAAAGTAGGCTTATGATTAATGAGTTCAGGTATGAGATAGGGGCAAGGGAAGTGCTCACTCGGCAGCAGGACAATTACTCCAACACTTACCCGCTAATTGAACTCAGTGGAGTAAAATCAATATAGTCTGGGAAGGCCACACCTTGCGGTTTTCGCTGACCTTCCGCCCCTTGCAATTTAAATCACATTTACCACTAACACAAATTACAGCCTATTGTGCACGATAACCCACAATTTTCCCAGCCCGCGTAAATGATAATTTCCCCAAACAAAGGCTTGGCATTAAGACATTAACGCACAAGTTTTGAAACAAAACGAAATGGAACTTATATTGTCACAAATTTGCAAGCACTCCGATTCCATTTCGGCATGTGGTTATTAAAAGTAAATCAAGTGCACGACCGATTTACGTAGCCCCAGACTAATTAGCCACTTGTGTGCTGAACCGAAAGCCGGGCCCAACGAAACCGAGTTACCAGTCGCGCCATCGGGGGTACAAAAACATTTTGCCGCTTTTCCGTTTGTTGTGCGTGTTGGAGATTTTTATCAGGCCCCCCCGTAAATTGTGGGTGTGTGGGTGAAGGTCCCGGGAGTCTAATACAATGTCGTCGTCTACACCGAGTGCACTTGGGCCCGACTCGATAATGGCAGGTTAATAAACGTTTTTGTGCGACATTGAACGCATGGCGAGACGCTTTGTGAGTATGCGGCAGACGCTCAGGTGGGGACGCCCCCCGAGTCCCTTGGTGCCTGTTCTCTGCTCATGTAGTCCTTTGGTCCCTCAGTCATTTTAGAGCCCTTTTTGCATGGCTAATGTCCGACCCGAGCCGCCCACCGAGCCTCATCCCCCAAAGATGACCTGAAGGACGTGGGATTTCTGAACTTGGGATGCACGGGCTCTATGCATATCGCAGTGAATCACGGTTCAATGGAGCCAATTCAATGAAAATACAAAGTCGATGTCCTGAAGGAAGTGCCGGAGAGCAGAGGAAAGCCCTGATTTGTATGGTCTGTTTGGAAAAAGTTTAAAAGCCCCAAAGTGCCCAACATGCAAATAATTGGCAGCCTAACCCTTTTTCATTCCCATGAGACATATCAGTGAATAAACATATCGTTTAAAATCGTTTAAAATCGATTATTCAATATTGGTAAAAATCTGTTAGCTTGATTAAATATTATAATACTTTAGAACGAAACATGCTAGTGTTCTAATAAGAGTTTAAACATAAAGCAGGCAAAGACCAACGTTCATTCATTCAATTTAGATTTAGATATCATAAAAAGTGCGTGTAATATTTAACAAAAAGTTCCACATCTTAATAAGGAAATGTTGACCGATATGTCCATAATGGGAGTAATTTTACATGTTTTTCATTAACAGATTAGCTTTGCATTTAAAAAAGACATAACAGTTTCAGCTAATATTTAATCTTAAGTTGAACGTAAATTCCTAAAAAATCGAGAAAATAGAGAGAATTATGGAAGCACAATTCCCATGTCTTATTTTTCCAGACAAACTTTATGTGATACTTAATTTTATACACTTTAAATCTAGTGTTGCTTTGTCTACATCCCATGTGAATGAGAATAGAGAAAACTAAGCCCGACAGTCACCTGTCACAGAATCCGCAGATGCTGCTCGGCCTACGCAAAGAAAAAAAAAAACAAAATAGAGGAATATAAAAAAAGTGCCACACTAAATAAAGCCCGAAAAGGTATGCCACACGAAACAAATGCCAGGCACGTTGGAAACATTTATCAAGACCCCGAACATCCGCCTACAGACGCCGTGCGCTAACAAGACGAGGGAGTGCCGTGGAAAAGGATAACAGGCCGAAATCCAGGCAACTCTTTGGCCGGGAAGGCTCCGCCGAGTGACAAAGAGTCGAAAATTTCAGTCACGCGAAGGGATTAAATGTCGTTTGATGTATTCTCTGTCATTTAAGTTTCTGTTGATAGAGTGAGCGATAGATATATAGGAGAAAAATCAACTGTCAGACGTCGGAGAGCCCAAATCAGGCTCCGAGAAGGCCCACGACTTGGGGGCAAATGCATTTGTGTGATACATCCTCCGCCCCATTGACATGTGTCCTGGAAAACTGCTCCGAAGCCGATTGAGTGCCGAGTGAGCCGGGGATGCAGATAAAATTTAAATCTGCGCCGCACGTCCAGGGGTTAAAGCCAGGTGAATGGTCGTCGGTGGTGGTGGGGAAGCCGCAGCGCCTTGTGTGATTTATTGAATAAATCAGTTTGGAGTCTCCTCCTAGCAGATGCTGAAATATTTATGTGAACGCTCGTACGTACGCGGCGGTTTTGAAATTTATGTGCGCCGGTAAATAAAATGAGACCTCCAATGGCGGCGAAAGCCGCAAAAAACGAGGCAATAAAAATTTGAAGTGTGTGTAAGGCATGGCCAGATATAATCTTATATGTGCATATATACTATATACGGCAGACGCTGACAGAATGAGTTATCGGCTCGCAGTATTGTGATTTAGATGTGGTCGCAGCCAGTACAATGCGAGAATTATGAGGTGGTAAATTGCGTTTGATTCTGTGTGTTAAATTGAATATTATAATTAAGCAAAGTCAATATGGACATTAAGCTAGTGCTTAAAAATGGTTTTGTTTATTTAAACAGCTTTAGTTCACATGATTGTCAAACAAATTTTATATTTAAAGTATGCAAAATACTACACCCCATTATTATGTATTTTTCTACACTTTCATTTTAAAGTGCTCATGCAATTTTAATAAACCTGCCTTTCTATGACATCCAATTCAATTATGGCTAATTAACATTTGGGCATTTATGATTATAGTTTATGGTAAATCGACTGAAATTAATTCCAATAAATATAGTTTTTACATAATTATAAAATATCGCTTGATTTCACTTTATCATAATTATATTTCAATATTTTTATCCAATTCAAATGTTAGCCTTTGTAGAGAATATACATTTATATTTTTAAATATATAAGAAATCCCATAAAGTATAAATACATTTTTTGACAAATTTATTTTTATAAATTTCTTATTCAGAAATTTAATTGATGGCATATCATGTAACTTTTACACCTTTTACGTTCTAGTGCACACCTAAGGGAAACGTATTTGTCTGGATAACCGAATTAAGTTATTGGTTATTTTTGACATCCACATGAAAGCCAATTATTATTTTGGCTTTCAGTTTGTTTTTAGAATATTCCTGCTGACATGTGGTTTTCCTATAATAAAGCCTTTCTATCAATTTCACTTACCAATTAAGACAGCAAGGAGCGTAGTTTTAAAAGCTGAATGGTAAACAATTTGTGGCACCCGCATGATGAAAGGTGTTAATTTTGATCTGAAAATATGAAAAGAATAGATGTTATTGTAGTGAGTTGATTTACCGAAACAATGTTTATTAAAAAATAATAAAAAAAATGTCTATAATAATAATCAAAAAAATCAATTAAATTAGTATTCAGAAAACTTAAACTGGAAAACTCTTAACAGTGTTTATCTTTACAAGATTCTTTTAAATAGAAATTCACAGTTTCTTATAGTCCTGTTTAATTAAAATCTAAAAGCAAGAAAGTGATTTATTAATATTTAAAATTATCTAAGAGCAAGTAGATTATTTATTGAACATTTATCGCATTAGGGAACTTAAAGGGTTCCATTAGCCAAAGACTACCTCACTCATTCACTTGAGCGTAGGATAGGTAAAACACCCACTAGAAGACCTGGATCGACTGTAATAACATCTTGAAGCGGCGGCAGACAGCAACATCGGTCCTTAATGCGTTAAACTTTGGCTGCACCACGTAACTCCTGTTGGCCAATGCAACCGACTGGGCCGGTTTCCTTGAGGCAGGTGTTGCAAAGTGAGTTTCTTATAGTCACTACTTGGGCGGGCCAAAGTATTGAAAGCAATTTTGTAATCAGCCGGAAAGGAACAAGGGGAAACTGTATAAAGTAATAACTATAAAGAAAACTGCAGCGATTTACCCCCTCGCCCGCCACCACACACACACACAGTTAGGGCAAAAAGTTTTCCATTAAGGATGTGTTCCTTCCGTGCCTGGCCGAAAAACACATTGTTGCCTAACTGCACATCAAATGCTCCCTCCCGCCCTTCTCCGACTTGCGTCGGTGAGAACAACATTTTTCCATAAATTCTTCGGCTTTTCGGGGCACTCGGAAAGTTGAAAATCGGATTATAATAATCCCCTGGTCAGCTTGAGTGGACTCGCCGAGAATGCGAAAGGATCCGAGGGTCTTTGAGGAGGAACTTTAACAAGTTGTAATCTTTTATGGCAGCAAATTGCATTACAGCATCGGGCATCGGGCATCGGGCACCGGGAGGGTCCAGGCCAGAAAACATATCGTATGGGAATATTCACATGACCAAGGAGCAGCGATCTCTTCTCGGGAATATCCCATTAACCCGGGGCAGGGTCCGGGCTGGGCTTAATTGCTTCGACTTCATTAAGGTCAGCAGCTCAAAAGCACCCGAAAGCGTCCAAAACAAAGGGGGGAATTAGGTGAAAACTTTTAACTTTTTAATTTATGCATTGACAAACTTAAACGACCGAGTGCGACTATGGGAGCAGGACAAACAAAAGGGCCAAGTCTGTTCCCAATGCGATAAGCCGCAAAGACTGCACTCCCAGACGCTCTCCTCCCCGTCATCTGACCAAAGGGAATCTCAAAATGGGGCAGACAAAAACGTCCAGAGGGCAAAAAATATATATACATTTATATAGTCCTTTCGTAGCCTGTTACCCTTGTTCTTTTCGTTAATTGCATCCGTAGCAAAGCTTAGTAAAGCTGGGCAGGACTCGGGTTCTTAAAGCGTTTTTTCGCATCTACTTCGAACAGAAGCTGAAAAGCCTTGCAGTTTGTGGTCGAAATAATCCAAGTCTTTTCGCAAACCTGTAAACAAGATGTTCTGGCTCTTATTTAGTTTTAAAATGAATTGAAGAAAATACGGTTTTATTAGCGAAAAGCCAAGAAATTACACCAATGACATAATATATTTTTAGTGTAACTATTTCATTTGAGTGCAGTGTGCTTCAAAATAATCCTGATTAAGTTTCACGCACTCTTTCCTATCTTAAAATATTAAAAGTCTTAATAAATTGAACATAAAAGTTCAGGGATTATGGCTTTAAATTGGCTTTTTCCCCAATTAGATGCTCGCCCAAAGATATTCAAAAAATCCAAGCGGAAACAATTCGTTTTTAATCTGTAAAAGCCAGTTCATAAATCCCTCAACAATCATCCAATCAAAATACTTCTTGCTCCACCATCCAAGGCAATTTGGAAAACCATCAGTGCAATAAATATGTCCAGTCATCCCATGGCAGAGGCCATGACATCTGCTGCCGTTGATACTGTAGCATTTCACAGATTGCTCGATTACGAAATAACCAGGAAACAACAATGCAAAACAAAGGAGCACACAAATTTAACCAACCAGGATAGATGGCTCGGCATTGAGAGCTAAATCAAAATGGGTTTGCTGGCAGGAGGAGAGACCTATTAAACCGCTTTTGGCCTTCAGAGCCAGCACACACGGGTAAATACTAAGTTGGCTGCGGAGTTGTGCAGAGCATGTGAAAATTGGTAAACAATTTATGTGGTCAAATAAAATTGCTGCGAAATGGACGATGCAGCAGCAAAGTCAGAAACAAATTTATGACTGCTCAACCCAATGCCAGAAAATTCGCCATAAACTTTCGCAGTCAAAAACAGGATATTTCGAAATGTGAATCGCGCCGTAGAAGAAGATAACAGAGACTTTTTAAGACAACTCAAAAACATACTCAAAGACTTCCTTATAAATTCTTACTAAGTATTTATGGGAACTATGAAAAATAATTATTATTGGTCAACATTAAATGCCCTTAAAAATTGTATTTCCTTTTATACTGCGTTTAATATAATAAACTTGGAATTCTCAAAAAAATTGTTCTTTTCAAATCCTAATTTCAGAATTTTCTTAAATTTATTTTGATAACAAATTCAAATGATTTATTCATAAAACATTTTAAATTAAAATTTTTTAATATTTCTTTATTAAAGTGGAACTATCAATCACTTGATCTGTAACTTAAGCCCTGCTTAAATTACACAGCCTACAAACATATCACTTTTAAAAGTATTTATTGAAAGTAATAATAAACGAGCTAAAATTTATTTTTGAAACAAAGGTCTCATCGGAATTAATAGAGTCAGAATAGGAACTTTTCGGTGTTAACGTAGCTCACAATCACCTTCCCAATAATTCTGCTGTCCGCGCCACTGGGCATATGCAATAACTGCATGCAGATACCGAAACCTAAGAGAGGCACCGAAGTGAAACCAGTTGTGGAGGCACCATTCCAGGATATAAATTACATGCTTAGCTACTCATAGTCCCCGGACCCAAGCTAAAGTTGTGCTCCTTTTTTCAGAGATTATGAAATAAATTTCCACATGCCACAACATTTTCGCAGCCGCAACCGAACAACAACAGCAACAAGAACTGTGCCAAGCTACCAGATACTCGGGCTCCGGCAAATGTTGCACTTGAGATGCGCCCGCAGCGCCAAAAAGTAGGCAACGAAGCCCTAAATTACACACACTGCCACGTCCAAGGGAACCTCTCCGGACTGCGGACTACGGACTCTGGATTCCGGATTCCAGAATGCCAAGAGCCAGTGGCCATGCCAATGGCAACAACAATGGATTTGCATATGAAATATATTTCAATCGCCCAGGGGTCCTTCCACCGCCATGTTTTCCTATTTGTTGGGGCGAAGTTTGAGTCGGTATAAGATTTGTGATGCCAGCTCAAATATAAAAAGAGCAGAAAGTTGCGCACTTCGACGGTGCAAAATTTGCAAAGTTTCCTTCGCTTGCAATCCATATATTACCAGAGATAAGAATTAGACTTGGGATTTGTGTAAAACTTTGCCTGGGACCGCACTTTCCGCTCAAAAATTGATGACTTCGAAACCAGAAACTTGGCCCACTTCAAAGAATAAAGCAGCATCTCATTAAGCATTGCTTGGCTGAAAGAAACACTTTTTCCGATTCAAATATGAGCAATTCCTACAAAACAGTTGGGTAATTAATATATCACTTAATTGCATACAATATGTTGCTTACATTCTGCATTTAATTATGCCTCAGTTATGCCTTCAATATTTAGTGCTCGGCAGAAGTAAACGCAAATTCAATTACTATAGAAAGTCAGAGATATTCATGAGATTAGCTGATCCACAATTATAAGTGGAATACACTTGCAGAAAAGTTATAATCGCATTAACTTTACGCAGAAATAATGAAATCTGTCGATATGAATAGTAATCATTATTTTCAACTAACAGCGAGGTATTGAATAAGAGTGCACAAAATCTAATTAACACTCTCGACCGGCTCACAGCTTCTTTTTTTCGTCTTTTCACGAATTTTACTGCGAACTTCCTCTTGCATAAACCACAGCATTCTCAGCCAAACAAAAAATGAGGAAATAAAAGACCAGGCCTTAAGAGAAATGCCGGCCTGGCTCCGAGAAGAATGCGACACCGTTGCAGGTGGCAGTAAAAAATTGCTGAAATTTCTCCAGCCAAGGAGAGACCTGGAGAACAGGAGCCGCGGGTCATCCGCAGCTCAGATCAGCGCACGGCTCATTAAACGCGGGTCACAGTTTACCTCTTCTGACCGATAATACACTCATGAAAAATTTAGTAAGTAGCCATTGATAAGATCACACTTATCCAGTATTCCTTAAACATAATTTATTTAAAATAACCCTAAACCTTAAACCTGGAAAATCGGGAAATTAGAAAAAGATTTCAGTTTTATTTATCTTTTTTGGTTGTTATTAAAATATTTATGTAATTAAAAGGACAGCACATCGATTAATATTATTTTTAATTTTATAAAATGAATTTTGTTGGCTAATTTAAGTAAATTATTATTTTCATGGCTACCACAAGAAAATGAGCGCCAAATTGTTCGATTTTAAATCAGAAAATATGTTCTATAATAAAGTCTACTCCCAGTACCATAAATCCTCCTACGACCCAATTTTATATATATTTTTTTAAATATCAATAAAGCACTTATACACACTTCACAAAAAATGATATTGAACGGAAGCTTTAGTCACAAATAATTTTTTTATTAATTGCATTAACTTGTTACCCAAATTCAATGTAATTAAATTTTTTTTGAGTTATTTTTCACAGTGCTGTCCTGTGGCGCTTTCTCCTGTTGTTATTTTTAAGCCGGTCGCAGGATAATCCAAAAAGGCTGGCGACGACTTAATGCGCCCCTTGGCTGTGCTAAATAGCTCTCATTATTTACTTTATTTTCACATAAAGCGTGCGAAAAAGTTTTTCGCCAGGCGGGCACCGAGAAAAACGGAGCAGAATGGCAAAGATAGAGAGTGAAATAAATTCTGGTTCTCGACTGGGTAAAGGATTTCTCGTTTTGTTTCGAAACTTTTTCGACTCAGCTGTTTGCGGACACTTGCCAGGGGCCCCCAACTCCTCAGGCGGCAATAAATCATTTCACATATCAATCAGTCAATCAAATAAATGTTTGACTACCGCCCAGCGCCCTCCCGCAGTCGATATTGATTGTCCCACTAAATACAATTTTTGCCTAGTCAGTGAGTCGCCCAAAAGGAGGAAGATAAAAACGGGAGCGGCCAGAAGAAAACTCAGCCTGGCAGTTGACATTTTCCATCAACAAAAAAAAAAAAAAAAGAGAAGAGAAGGGAGGAGGAAATCGAAGGAGCGGGCCCGGCTCAAGACATTGTTGCATAGTTCGGAGCAACTATGGCAAATGTCCTCATGAAGGAGGAGCCCGGGGCTCGAGCGACACGCTTCCTTGCAATTGACAAGATTTGTTTGCTTTTTGGATAAGTCCGGGGCCCGCCCTCCTGTCTATCTTCCGGTTTATCATCCGCTCCCTGGGATGGGAAAGGTTATCCCTGAAATTGGCTTGCCAAGCTCATACTTCCGCGTTCGTCAAAAATTACATGTCGAGGATGGCGATATGTGCAATTATGAAAAGTTCGAGGGGCGAATTTTGTGATGCATGTGGATACACTTTAGCTTGATTTTCAGGAGCGGTGTATAAAAGCAATAGAAAATTGCCATGAAAAATTTAAAAAAAAACATGCAATGGAGGATCTGTTGACCATAATATGTTCTTTGTGGGACTTCCCCAAGGAAACTTTATAGATTTAGCCATTAGCTAGTGTTAACTTCTTAAAAAAAAACCCCAGAATTTCTATGTTGTAATGCAATAATCTTAAACGCCTACCTTCAGTTTATCGCTCACAGTTTTTGTTTAAGTTTTGAAATATTTTCAAACTGTTTTTATAGTCATAATTTTGCACATGTGAATTTGTCGATGCTCTTGTTTTTCTCTCGGTCTGCACAATTTGGCAATCAATTTGATTTTTTATGCAATGTTTGTTTGATTTATCTGCGAATCCTTTAAGGCCAGGCAGCCACGAGTATCCTGTGTGTCCTGGCGAACGCGGGATTTCGCTTTCGCTTTTGCTCTTTTTTCGCCTAAGCCGCTTGCTGCTCGGCTTTGCTCCTTTCTCCGCTGCTTGGCTCCTTCCCCGTTCCTTATCTCATTTCGCGTATCACGGAACTCGTTAAAATCACCTTAGAACACGTGACTGCACAAAAACACACACACACAGACACACACTCGCCCTCAGGGAAAGCAACAGCCTCGCACACACTCGCACGCCGTAGCGGACCGTTATGTTGATCCTTTTGCCGGATCCCTTCTCCTATTTTCTGTGTTTCTGCTGTAAAATGCAATGTCAAAAACACAACAACTGCATCGCAAAATGGAATCGGGCACACACGCACACCACCAAGCGTTCAATTTTGCGGTTTCCGTTCAACTTTCAGTTCGGTTTCGTCCTTTTTTATTTAGTATTTTTTTTTTATTATTCCCGCTGGCCAAAAACTCGAAAGGAAGAAGCTCAGGCGCTGATCTACGCACGTCCTTACGCAAAGGCAACGCAATGTAAACTGCAGGCCAAGGAACAGGACTCGCGTCGCTTCGAGTTCCGCGCACAGATTTCCCAATTGGCGAACGAGGCGGCGAAGGACTGGCCGAAGGACCTTCGGTTAACCCGAGGCACCACGAAGCGGAAAATCACGAATGGAAAATCGAGGGGAGAGAGATAAAGAGAAAGAGAGGAAAGTGTGTCAGTTGCATATCCTTGGTGAGGTGTGGTGAATTGTGGTCTCTGGGGGGAACTGCTTTATTCCCCTGCTCTCCACTGTGGGGAATTTGTCAATTAAAAATAAAAATAAATAAGCAGTTGAAACATCGAAACAATAGTATATCACTAGGAATATTCTATCTCCAGCATAAAGTAAAATTTAAGGCAGCTGCATAAAACTTTGGGAATTTAAAAAATATACTCTTTTTAAAAGCTTTCGTAGCAATACAGCGTTTTCACACAAAATGTTTTAGTCTAGAAAGCAGTATTGGGACAAGATGTTCTGAATTCAGAACTAATAACTTTATAATATAGACATACACACTCACTAAAAAAAATGTAATATGCTTAGCGGTTAGCCAGTACTTACTCAGAAAATGTGGTCCTGTTTCTTTTAAGTGCTGTTCGAATTTATATTTCACTTTTTATGACCTCGGCTGCACCAGCTACATATTAACATATGAACGTTTAAATTCCACAAAAACTTGCCCTGTCTTAAAATCGTTCTGTTTCGCTGCGATTACTTTTCCTTATCTCGCGGCCTGCGTTGCTCTATTTCCCACTGGAGAAAGAGAAAGAGAGCCATGCTTCGAACTTTAGTACTGTTGCCGTCCTCTCCATTCCTTCTGGACCAGCCTCTCTGGGCTAAATTTCTCTATATTTTATATTATCCAAATATAAGCATATAAATATTAATAAGTAGTCAAAATGATATAAAAAGACTTCAAAATTATAAACAAAAATTGTTAAA
>JAEIIL010013875.1:0-14199 GCA_018905715.1 Drosophila lini | reverse complement strand
CCATCGATAGATCAATAGGTAGAAAATAATCAAAATCTCCAAATAGAGATGGAAAAACATCAATGTTCTGTCGACTATCGATAGTACTAATCAATCCTATCGATAGCACCACATTTACGCGCCAAAACAGCAAAACAATAATAAAATAAGTATTATTTCTCGGCGCACCATGGAATTTCACCTGAAGAAACGTCCCCGGCACGATGTCAAGGTCGAGGTTGTCAGCCTGGAAAGCAAGTATCCGCACAATGTAATGCTGTACCACTATCCGCCGACCGACGACGTGCACATAGAGGAGTTCGAGGAGCTGGCCCTGGAGCGCCTGCGGCTGCTGCGTGTTCTGGATCGTGCCTTCACCAAGAATCTTCGTTTGCTCTCCGACGAGTGGAAGGAGTACGTGAACGCGGAGCTGACCCGCGAGGGACTTCGCAGCTATCTGAGACTGTGCTCCGCCGGTGGCAGCAAGCACGAGTCAGACATTCAGACGCGGCGGCGCGATTACCTGTCCCACTTTATCCTCCGGCTGGCCTACTGCCGCTCCGAGGACCTGACACGCTGGTTCGTGGCCCGGGAAATGGAGCTGTTTCGGTACAAATTTGCGGCGCTCAGCAGCTCCGAGGTGAAGCAGTTCCTGGAGTCGAACGGTTTTGAGATTCATCCGCTGACCGAGGCCCAGAAGGATGAAGTCAAGGATGGCCTGTACGAGAGCACGGCGGGCCAGAGTGTCTCCAAAATCGAGTTGCTGGACTTCTACAAGGTGCCCTTCACCGATGTACTGGATCTGGTGCGCGGACGACGCTGCTACCTGAAGGCAGGCTTTGCCTACGTAAACACCCTTGATCTGGTATCCATAGTGGGTACCCGGCAGCAGGAGGAGATCGAGCAGGGCTTGCAGGCAGCCAAGGGTCTGGTGGAGGAGGTCGAGGGCGACGAGCGCATTTCGCGCATGCTTAAGGCCCTGCACAACTCGTACACCGGCAAGGACTACACTGTGTGCCGGGATGCAGCGATTCCCATCGAGTCCCTCGACCAGCTCTCCAAGACCTCCATGCCGCTGTGTATGCGGATGTGTCACGAGTACATCCGCGCCCAGCACCACGTCAAGCACGGTGGCCGGATGCAGTACGGCCTGTTTCTGAAGGGGATCGGGGTAACGCTGGAGGATTCCCTGCGTTTCTGGCGCGAGGAATTCACCAAGAAAATGGACGCGGACAAGTTTGCGCGCAGCTACGAGTACAACATTTACCACAACTATGGAAAGAAGGGTTCCATGGTGAACTACACGCCCTACTCCTGCGCCAAGATCATCAAGGAAATGGCAGCGCCTGGGGATTGCCACGGCTGTCCCTACAAGTCTATGGATCCGGGAACCCTGAAAACAAAGCTGGCCTCCTATGGCCTGTCCGCCAGTGCCATTGACGAGGTGATGTTCTTTGTATCCCGCGGTCACTATCAGATCGGCTGCGGCAAGTACTTCCAGCTCACCCACAGCGCCACCGTTGAGCCGACCATTAACCATCCGAATCATTATTTTGAGGAGAGCCAGATTTTGATGGGAAACCGACAGAAGCGAACAACAAACGGACCCGCACCGCCCAAGGCGCGTGTCCGGCCGGACATCAAGGGCTGTGCAGATCGCTCCATGCTGATGGGAGACGACGACGACGAGCTGTGGCGCATTGCCGAGACACAGGAGCGGGCCATGCAGAGCCAAAAGGCTATTTCAGAGGCCTTTGATGATGATTTGGATCTAACAGAAATTGAATATTAAGAACAGTACAAAGTAATCTAAAATAAAATATATTATAAGTAAGAAGGAAGGAAGAAAAGTTAAGTCAAACCCCAATAATAATTTCACGACTCACACAAATAGCAAGTCCTGGATTTGGGATCAATATTCTGCTGGGAATTTCGTCCAAAAGGTGGCCAGCCATTGACATCTACATAGTACATGCCCCTAGCCTGCGGATTTATTCTATAGCCCATGGGGGAAACAATCCCAGTTGAGCAATCCCGCCGCCGCAACTTCTCCCAGGAAGCACATTTAGTGCCCATGAAGTTCTTCTCCTGCTGGGGATACGCACTCTCCGCAAAGTACTCCACCGCTCGGGTGTGCGAGCAGCCGATAGTCAGGCAGCCCGGCTGTATGGGATGTGCTCCGCCCGGATAGAAATCCACATCGCCCAGCGGTCCACGTTTGGCCAGAATGCCAATATTCGTGTGGATTATGTCTACCAGCTTGGCATCACCACGCGTCAGACCGGGCAGTATATTCTCCCTCCTGAAGCAGGGCTTGGCGGGATCCAGTCCTGTTATCCTGGGTATAAGCTTTCCAGTCAGCCGCTTGAATGTCCGGCCAGCGGTGCCCATTATATGAGCCCCCAGGGAATGGCCTGTTAATCTCATAGAGTGTTTTGAGTCACAGGATAAGGGTCTTGAGGCAAACTCACCTATTAAATGGATGTTGCGCAAAGGTGTAAGTTCCACCAAGTGGGTTAGACCCACGCCGATATGCTCGCCTATTACATCCGTGTTGAGGGCCGACCAGGAGTAGAGGGTGTCCACATAATCTGCAGCATCCACTATCTGGAACAAGGCATAAAGGTTAGGAATAGTTTCCTTTAAGCCTCCGCCTCCGAACCCACCACAAAGTTCACATCCCCTCGACACATAAAGGCCTTGGAGATCATGGCAATGGCGGAGGACTCATTGACCGTGTTGGTCCAACCAGTGGCCAGGATCACCACCTTGCGGCCCTTGCTGAACCTCGAGTGCCGCCAGAGCTTGGAGGCCTCCAGCAGAGGAACACTGTAGTTCTGGCAAGGAGTCATGTACTGAAAGTGCATTTTCCTGATGTCCGGCGAGATCTGCTCTGGAACACTGCCAAGAAATAAGGTCGAGGAGCCTGGGAATATCTTTGATATATGAGAAATTTCCAAGGAGAGACTATCCTTACACAAAGCATCGAGTGCATTGGCGGCCAGTTCGAGCGGAGCAGCCGTGATGACGTTTACCTTCATGGTCACAACGTCAGTCAACAGTCGAGGCAGTGACTCCCACCAACTTCCCGTTGATCTGCCGTGGTCTGCCTCCTCGGTAGTGTTTCCAGCAGCTCCCCAGTGTGCGAGGCTAAGGATCACCAGAGTCGACAGTATCCGCATATCGTTAATATACTGCCCTCCTCTAAACAGATGTGGGATCTGGTTTAATCTTTTGCCAGAATTTTTCACTAGTTAATCGCGGGCTGTGGCCTCATTGCTGCCAAGCTTAACCCCAAATCCATTGTTTGCTTACCCACTTGGGTCTATCCATACTGAGTAAATGACAGTGTTTCAGTTGATCATTAAAAAAGTCGTGTTTAATCAGCCTAAATGCAAAAATGCGGGCCAAGTTTAATCAACGAATGGCCAGCTCTAAGTTTAGTTTGCTTCCTGACTTTAGGTGGAAAGGTTAAATGGTTTTTTAATTAGTTTAGGTTAGGAGAGCACGCTCAAAAGAGCGAATACTCTTTAAAAACGTTCATTTCCTGCAACATACATGTGCTTACAACATTATTTACATATTCATAGAACAGTTTATTAAACTTAAAGCTAAGAAAGTGGCTGTGATCAGAGGAAAGACCTCTGCCGACGATTAGAATTTGTGGAATATTCCCCTTGTTTAGCACTAAACGCCTGCCAACTTCGATATATCTTCGTACTGAACATTGTCCACAATTCGTCCTTTCAGAGGACCGTGCAAAATCTCAACACTTACTGAGAACTTCCGCTCATTCAGTTTCCTAAGCAGAGCCTCGGATCCGCGATAGGCGCCATTGACAACCATAACAGGTTTGTCTAGCGCCGGAATTACAGTCTCCAAGTGTGCCTGAAAATAAAGGAAATCATGATTTAACTTTGCCTTACCCACTTTTCTCTTCTTTAGACTAACCTGATCCACTTTCACCTTCTCCCCGGTGTCCAAGAACTTGACTTTGGCCTGATATTTGTCAATCACCTCCTGGACAACGGCTTTCTGCTTGAAGAACTTGTCGCCCATGGACTTTGAGATGAACTTCACCACAATATTCTTGTGCAGCCAGTAGTCCTTGCGATTGGCCCGCTCCTTTTTCGCCTCCTCCTGCTTGATAATCTCGTCCAGCGCCGAACGCGTTTGACTGTCTCCCGCAATGGATTTGGGTTTCTTAAAGACCTTTTCATCGATTTCGGAGGAGGTTCGTTTGGTGGTGAGAGCGGATTTGCCCAGCACAGTGTCCGGCTGGAACTTCTTCTCCAGCCGAATGTCCAGCTTCAAAGGTTCGTTCTCCTCGCGTTTGAGTTCTGTGAACTTCTCTTTTTCGTCCTCATCCTCGCCCTCCTTGGCTTTGGCCTTTTTGATTTGCCTCTCGATGAAGTCAGCCATGCGCTCCTCGTCATCTTTTTCCATCTTCTCCTTGCCATCGGCCTTGGCCTGGCGCTCCATCGCCTCCGGACTGCGATCGATGTAGGTGACGAACCAGCCCTTCTCCGTCTCGTCGGCCACCACCTGGCCCGTCCGTCCCAGCCACTTGACGTAGTCCGAGAGCGTTAGCCACCGCGTGGCGTTCATGTGAATGTGCTCCTTGTGGGCAATGTACTCCTGGTAGATCTTGTTGGCGTTGGTCCGCTTGGTGCCGAACCGTCGGCGCAGAAGCTCCATGTAGCCATCGGAGAACTCCTTGCTAAAGCTGTGGAGGAACTTGCCGGGAGAGTCTGCGAAAAGGAGCAGCTGCCGCTGGTGGGACTCGCTCATCGTGTGGCACTTGAAGCCGTTCTCATCGCGACACTGCTTTTCGCACATCTGGCAGTACCAGCGCAGCTTCTGCAGGCCCTTTGACTTCATCTTGTTGGCGAGGTACTTGGGCGTACCGACCTCGGCCCGTCCCATGGTTAAGCCTTTTTATTCTCTAGCTTTTACAAAAAATTTCACAACAAATTTGTATTGTTTTGATTGCAGTTGCCTTTTGGTGTGACCGTGCTTTGGGGCTCTAAAAAGGCCACAAGCAATCGCTTTCGATAGTTTACTTTTTCGATAATTTGGGCATATCAGTGGGACCAGGCTGACGAAAATAACTGTCAAATTAAAAACTGAACGTAAAGAACATCTTAAATCTTAAATAAAACTTATTTATTATTGTAAATGAAACAAGTTTATTATTGTAAAAATAGACCGCTCTTTAATATGAATATCATTTCAAGCAATAATATGTTTACCAGTTAAATGACAATTTTATCTCCCAAGCGCTCAATCTCGTCCAGGATAAAATCCAGCTCTTCACTTTTAAGGATGGGGAAGCACGTCAAAACCATGCGGAAGAAGTTGCCCAGATTGTGAGCCTTGAGGGGCGAGTAACCTATCATCAAAGTTCCATTGTGGGTCATCTGCTCCTTGATCTTTGGAGCCACCTGGTAGGTAGACAGCAGGTTATTAAGATAGCCTTCAATTTTGATTCCCAAAGAAAGTATTTAAACTTACCGTGTACAGGCGCTCCCACCACTCGGGGGTCTCCTCCTTCGAGGACACCCTCAGTGCTTTTGGGATGAACCAAAAGCAGACATTGGAATACTCGTGCTTCTGAAGCACTAATCTGAACCGATCACTGCGCTGCCGTATCTTATCCTCCAGTAATCTGGACATCTCGATGGCATGGTCCACGAGGAGTCCATACTTTCCGTATCCGCGTGCCTTCAGCATCAGCCAGAACTTGAAGGCATCGATCTTCCTGCCGCACTGGACACTTTTATTTCCAGTGTCATAGGAGACGTCATAGAACTTGTCCTGCTGGAACAGATAGTGCGCCTCGGTGCTGTTGCATCTCTCCAGCAAACGCCCCGTTTCTCGGGTTAAAAAGAGCGAGCACTGCATCGGAACCCCAAGGGTCTTGTGCGGATTCCAGGCGAAGGAGTTGGCCCGCTCCAGGCCTGCGATTAGGGATCGGTGTTTATGGGAGAGCAGTGAAGCTCCGCCCAGGCACGCGTCTACATGGAGCCACAGTCCATGACGTTCCGCCACATCGGCAGTCCCATTGATGTCATCGAAAGCACCTAGCACCGTGGTTCCCGCCGTGCAGTTCACAAAGAAGGGCCGACCACCACGTGCTTTCGCCTCCAGGATCTTTGCCTCCAGATCGTCCGTTTGCATCTGTCCCAGCTGGTTGGTTTTCACCGACACACAGTTGTCACTGCCCAATCCCAGCCAGTTGGCGGCCTTCATGAAACTATAGTGGGATTGATCTGAGGTGAAGAGGACCAAGGGCCGCATTCCAAACATTCCGGAGGTTTTCACCTCGGGCGCAATCTTATAGCGGGCCAGGACAATGCCATACATGTTGGAGGTTGAGCCGCCGGGAGCCAAAATGCCATCGCCTTCCTTGTAGCCGGCCAGTTTGCACACAGTCGAAATAATTTCCGTCTCAATTAGGCTGAATACAGGTGCGATTTCGTATGTATAGCTAAAGAGGAATAAAAGATATTACGAAACATATTAAATAACTAAGTTAAATATAAATTAAGAGATTTGATTATTGTATCATCTTTTAACTCATTTTAAGAGAAAAAAACCTTTTTAATTAAAAGATGAATTTGAGTAGCATCTGATTATAGAGGGTTAAACATGGCACTTTGGAATTTACACAGCATTAAAACACTTATCGGTGCTGTGAACTCGTTCATCATAATTAAAAGATGCAATCAGCCGTCTGTCCGTCTGTCTAAAATACATGCTATATACGCAAAAGTGCTGCAGCACTGTGTCTGATCTTACGAGCTTCCGTTCATGGCCTCGGTGATCACTGCTCCCGCCAATCCAAAGGGATCGAGTTGCCCGAAGAGCTGATTGTGGAAGCGTCCGTGCGATGTTTTCACGGAGTAATGTATCACCTGCTGACACAGCGCCTCGATCTCGGCAAGTGTGCATTTCTCTGTCTCTCGGACCTTCAGATTAATCAGTTCCTGGGAATGATAACAAAGAGTCAATGTATCAGCAGTCCATGTATTTAAAGAAGAGATCTTAAATCAAATAAAACAAAATGAAACCCTTAAATATAAATAACTTGAAAGGGTATTTCACAATATTTATCTCATGTGTCCAAAAAATCACAGAGTCATTCAATTATCACCTAATGTTTAGTGGCATACTATTATTATATTAATCGAAGAATAATGATCACGAATTCACAAAGTAAACTTATGTTAAATAACAAAAATGGTAGGAAAAGTTCTGATACCTTAGGAGTATATTACTTGACTATGTCAGATAATGCCTACGTGCCTTATCAACTTTTACGACTATCAATTAATAAATTTGCCTCAGAAATTGTGTGTTAGTGAATAAATAGTCTCAAAACTAAACCCTATTCAAATTAGTTTCAATTGAAGTCAGGGATCAAGTGGCGAATTGACCTCTCCGGTTATAGTTTCTTATCTTCAGATCGGTAGACGCTCTGGCGTGTGGTGTCTTCTTACCTTCAACTTTTCGGGCTGCAAAAACGGCACAATCTTCTGCTTGTCCCATTGCTGCGGATCGGCACAGAAGGTGTCTTCTCTTTGGAGCAGCTTGAACACTTTCTCCAGGATATTCCAGTCCTCCATGAGGCCATCGCGCATCTCATCGACAGCCGCTGCCATATCTGCTCCTTACTTTCAGCTGCCACGAAAAACGAAACCGATTATTTCGGAGACAAACGAACCTCTGTCGCCGACGGCTCAGTTGGAAATGGTCGTCGCTTTACTGCAGCTGATTGTGCTTAACGTTCTCCTGATCAAAACCCCATTAAGTTGTAAACCATCGCACACACTCGGAAATCATTTATACTATACATATGAAGGGTGTGTAAATACTCGCAAAAAGATTAACACTTGTGCTCTTTAGAGTGGACCTGCTGCTTTTGATAGAATTTACAAGACAAGGAAAAGCAGGAAAGTGTATTTAACAACTCAGGTCGAGCCTTTTTTAATTGAAAATTTTATTATATATTTTATTCTTGTTTTTAAAAGTGGCCCGTTTTGCACCGAATTAACCTAACCGGTTAATTATTGTAGAATAAATTATATACAATATACTAATATATAATAAATTATATACAATTTATTGTAAAATAAATTATATAAAATATATGTAGGTATAACTGTCCAGATATTTCTGAAAATTTAAGCCAGCGGAAAAGTTAAAGACATAGTCGCAGTCGTATATCACTCAAGCTCAGACAAACGAAATCATAATCGATTTAACAAGTTTATTACCATTATTAGAGTGCCAAGCAAACCAATTTTGATTTTTATTGCATACTTAATTAGCCTCGGTTACTCGAACTTCTTTAAATACTTACTTGGTTACTAGGTTTGAGAGGCTCGACTGTATATCAACTAATGATTTAACACGTATGTATATGTACATAGTACTCACTCAGAAACAAGTTTCAGGTTTCCTCAGATAGTATCTATTTGTATTTGTTGAATTCTTGAATGCAAATCACCAATAGAACAAATGCAAATGCTTGTTAGCGTAAACGTACGTAGTCGCCGCAACGTATCACTTTTGTATCTGGCAAGACACTCTGGTTTCCAAGTGCGCCAGCAAATAGAAAGTAGCAAACGGCGTTCCCGAAAAAGTACTTACAAGTAACATACAAGCACAATTTCCCTTTACTTTGAACCATCGCACTTTCATTTTTATGCTGACGCAGGTTGCCACAATAAAATCCAATGCCAGCATTTTAGTGCCGAGAGGATTAAGCTGAAGATAAGCCTTATAAAAACCCAGCTTAAGAAGAAAGGAAAACCAAGACTTAAATCCTTATCTTCACAGCTTCTGAGCAGGATATGCTAAATAAAAAAGCAAATGCTCGATGTCTTGTTCACGTAAAACGGTATCATTTTAATATGTTTTCCTCGATTTAACATTATCATATCGTTTTTGTTTTCTTGCATTATGCATTAATTTAAATTTTTACTTTTCGCCAACAACGTTAAAATGGAAGAAGGTTTGTGTGTGTGTGTGTGTTTTCTCGTACTATTAAAATATTCTATTTGATTTTCCTGGTTTATGCTGTAGTTGTAGTTGAAGTTTTCACTTTGCGGTCGACCGACTACGTTCATTTCAACCGAACACACACATTTTCTAGTAATCATCTAGGTCGAAGCAGTCATTGTCCAGTTCGTCTAGCTGCATACTCTGGAAGTCCACCTTGTAGCGCAAGATACCTGGGAAAGCACAAAGAAAAATTATTAAAAAATGTAAACTGAATAGGAAGAAGTTGGATAACGCAAAAGCAGTAATTTAATAATAATGAGAAAGAAAATTAAAAACAACTAAATAAACGGAACCAAAAAACTTCTCATCTCCTTAGACGTTAAACATTTCTTTTTAAATAAAATAAAATAAACCCTAATATATATACAAGTAAATTTCTCCAGCTTGTTGTTATGTGTTGTGTTTTATTTCTGGTTTAATTTTTATTACAATTTTATGGATTAGATTTGTTGTTGTATACTTTCTTATTTAACACTTGGTTTTTTTTAATTTGAATAGGGGAAATGCAGATACGATCAAAACTTGTTCCAGCTAACAGGGGCACGCACGTTCACCGTGGATCGTATGCCTCCTAAATGAATTGAAATCGAACAAGGTGAACATGACACTTGAATTACGAATTACAGTTACGAAATACGGAATTCAAATTTAAGTTATTGCTTAAAAGTAATCTCGTAAAATTTGGTAAAACGTATAGGTACATATCTATCCGATCCGAAGAGGAAATGCACCCGCCACCACCCGGCTGATGAGGGACCCTATTTATTGGTGATAAATATTGTATTGAACGGCTACGCTGAACATAGGTAAAACTATGTGGCAAGTAAATTGGTTCCTAATCAATTTGAACGTTTCGCTTTACGAGGTTTCCCTTCCCAAAAAGTTATCTGGTTTCTTTATTTTTTGTATTTTTGAACGCATCGTATAATCGAGAGATCGCTGGCTTAGTAGTCATCGAGATCGACGTCCTCCAGCGGCTCGTCGGCCTGCAGGGATTGGAAATCTACTTTATAGCGCAAAATGCCTATACACACATTAAGGTACCAAGGAATTATTTTACATTTACAATACATCATAGCGGGCGACCGTGTTAAAGCAGCATGAGGGAAGGAGGAATGAAAATAGTTGCAGCATTTTTATATAGAACAATATCGAGCCACTACTAGCCGGGCCAGCAGTAAGAGACTTCAGAGACTGGGCTAAACACTTACCGCCTATTCCACCGAAACCTCGCACAAACTGACTTCCCTCCTGCGACTTGTCCGTGATAATTTCCAGTGTGGCGCCGAACATTTTGTAGTTGTTTGCCAGCCATTCCAGCAGCGGCTGAGACTCAATCAGCTCCATCTCCACCCCGCTCTATTCAAGAAAAAAAAAATCCCTCAGTTGGAATAATAAGACGAATGAGCTATAAAAACTCACCTCTTTGTCAGTGAAGTGCGACTTGTCCTTTTCCTGCTCGGGCGTCAAATGTAATACTGTCGTTGACGTCGAGTTGGCATGATTCTTGAGAACGTATCGTTGAATGTCCAGGTTTTCCCAGCAAATGAGAGTCTCCACAGAGCCAAGTTCCAGCGCCCGCAAGGTGTCTTCAACTCCAAAACAGTACTTGCCCGTGTCCTGTTGAGAAATAAATAATTATGTCATTGTCGGCTTTAGCTCCTTTAAATTTCCACTCACCTGAGAAATTTCATCAAAGTAACGACCGATAAGCTTCTTTTCCTGTATGAACTTCACATTCTGCAACGATTCGGCCGCCAGTTCGATGGCCTGGTTGAATCCATTCTCGCCGCCATAAGACACGTCCACCAACTTGATGACTTTTGATTGCAAACGCTGGAGAGCAGAGCGAAGACTTGGATTATAGAGAATCTCCAACCAACAGGGCAAAGACTACTTACAGGATCAAACATATCCGACTGGCTGAGTTCCGTCTTGAAGTCCGCACTACCGGCCAGGATTAGTCCGGCAATGTTGGGCTTATCGTTCGTAATGAACAGCTGGGTGGCGACTTCGGCAACCTTGCGCACGTAGTTGTGACGCTTCTCCATACGCAGACGGGCAAAACGAAGGGCTGACTGACCACCACGTCCGTGCTTCTTCGGCAGATCGACGGTGAACTTGTGCAGCACCTCGCGGGTGTTGCCCTGAAGGGTACCGAATAGCGCTCCATTACCGTCCATCACAATGAATCCGAATTTGTTGTCGTCGGCGAGCAGGGCAGTGAGGGCCTCCGTGTGGAACTTGTTGTCGCACAGGTACAGCGACGTGTTGATGGGCTTGAATGGCTCAAAGTCTATGTTCACCTTTTTCTCCTTGCCCTCCTCTGTGACAATGGTGCCGCAGTAGATAACCAAACCGTTGGGAGGCACTAAAATAAATAAAGGATTTGTATTTATTATTCTAGGTTTTTAAAGCATCGTTCTCTCTACTCACCTTTGGTGTATAATTTGAGTCTGTGCTGGACCGACGTAATGGCACCGAGGACGGACAGGCGATTTACTCGCGATTTGATGTTCGAGGCCGTTCCAAACTCATCAGCCAACATTTTGCTGACGCGAGAGATTTGATCTTTTGGCGGAATAATCAAAGAAATCATGCTGGTGCCATTGCTGAAATATGCAAAAGGAGAAGGGAGAATGTGAGACATGGAATATATATTAAATTTCCGCTATAGCAACAGAACACTGCTGAACTCCAGTTATTAAGGAAAATGGAAAGTCTAAGTTTGTATACCCTTGCGTTTGCAATTGGAATTTGGAATCGATCATAACTAAGCCAAATATGTACATTTATTATATTCAATTTGGAAAGTTTCTTTAAGTTTGTTGTTATTAGGTTTACAAACTCATATGAAGTATAAATTTAGCAAAACTATAATTTTTAGAATTTTACACCATTTTAAATTTTGGAGAAAAAAAGGCAATAATATTTTTCTTTATTCTGATCAAAAAAAATATAAAAAAAATCTTTTACAAATGAGAATCCCCGAAGGGCATTTAAATCTGACGAATAAAACAGCCCATTTTCTTAAAATCTTAAAATCTTACTTATGCCCGACAATAATTACACACTTGGCGTTCACTAGCTCTAAGTTTGAGATATTTTTAAGACCAATTTATAACTCTTTAAGAAATATTGGAAATTTTTTTTTTTTAATTTTAATTACTATAAGTCATACAACTCATATTACTCAATTTTCCTTAAATTAAAAAAAAAAAACCCTTTGCAGTTCTATTCCCTTGACCGCTACTGTGAATTCGATATTGAATTTGAATAAATATTATTTAAAATAATGCCACAAATGGGGAAATCCGAGATAAAAGCAATGACAAACTGTACAATAAGCGAATAGAATTTGGCAAAAAAGACAACAAACAACTCCAGTTGGCAACCGGACACACACGGCATGTGTGTGTGTGTGTTTTGGCCCCAAAGTGTGATGTATGGTAGTGGCATGGCGGCGCAGCTCCTGCGGGGTCACTCGCTGAATCGCTGACCTTGTTACCCACTCCGAAGCGGAGCGAAGCGGTAAGGACCAGGTTGCGGCAGCAGTCTAGGCAAAGGGGGAGACGTTGGCCACAAAGCTTGGCCCATTTCGGCGCACACAAACAGACGCACACGTATGTACATTCACGTTGGAATACAACGGTGGAGCAGCGACGGCCACGAGGCGCATTACTCACACCAAGGTGCTCTCTGGCTCTCACTCAGGCGCTCACTCACTCACTCAGTCTAGTTTGAACTGATAATAACCCGACAAAAACGTGTTGCTCAAGCAAATAAAAAAAATCGAGCCAAAGAGCGGGGCGGAGCGAGCCAGAGAGTGGAATCTGGCCGAGATTAAGACAATGCAATCGGAAGAAGAGTGGATGCCCAACAACAAGGAAAGGTGGTTGTACTCACTGCCTCCATCCTCCGCCCCTGCCCCTGCCCACGCCCACATCCACCCCCGCCAGTCAGTGGAGAATGAGAGCCAGAGTGTGTTGTGTATACCCCACACACGTACACAGAGCGGAGGGGGCAAATACTGGAGGACAGGAATAATAAATAAGGGAAAACTCACCCGCGGGCCATCTCCAGGCTCTTGATGAGCTTCTTTATTTTCCAGATCTCGACATTGCGATCGGCAGACGTTTCCTCGCCAGACATTTTGCTCGTTGTTTGAGTTTATTTACTCTTCTTCCTCGCCTGGAGAGCGTGCGTGAGTGCGCGCGAGTGTTGGAGTGCTGGTGCTGGTGTGTGTGGTGAGTGGGATTGGGGATTAAGAATTCGGGCTCCTGAATCCTGGGAATCCTGAATCCAAGTCCTCTGGCTTCTTTTCTTCCGTTTCAATTCTGGCTGGTTGTTGTATTCACATTCACGTTCTTCCCTTTAACGTGGCTGGCGATGAATACACTGCAACGAGTCAACACGAAAATATACACATGAGCACACACACACACACATCCACGGGTAAATAGTGGGAAAAGCTAAGGGAGGAGTGGAAAGCACAGGCAGAGCACCGTAATTGCGTTTGCGATTGCATACTACTTTGCCCCTCTGCAGAACGGCCAAGGAAATGTTAAAAAGCTGGGAAAGCCTCGAAACGGAATTGAAACAGTTCAAAATTAATTTGGCATGAAAGGCCCGCACACACACAGCGCTTGAAGTGAACGAAAGTTGGAACTCTGTTATTTCATTATTTCACTCCACCACTAAGCTTTCGGGGGAGAGCGACAGAGAGAGTACGCAAAAAATTAGCAGCGAGAGGGAGCGAGAGCGAGAGAGAGCGAGTGCTCCAAAGGTGACGTTGACACAATCGCGTGCCACGGCCAAAATGTCCCCGAAAAGGCTGGCTGCGTAACGTTTTTTCTTTGCTTTTCTAGTGGCATAATTATCCCGATTCGAGTCTGCTTGCACTTTCACAATCCGGGCTTTGTTACAATTGGCGAATACATCTGCATAAATTTTTCACATACAACGTGCACCAGAGCTCAGAAAATAGAGGTGGGGAAACTCCGATTACACTATCGATGTGTCCAACCTTATCAATTATTGATTTGCCTATCGATAATACCATACAATCGAGAAGGTTTGCTGGATTTAAAACCCGTTTTGTCAAATAATTAATAGCAATAACGATTCGTCCGTTTACTGCATGAGCTATGT
>JAEIIL010013872.1:0-14529 GCA_018905715.1 Drosophila lini | reverse complement strand
ATAATATCTGCAAGGGTATACAAACTTCGGCGTGCCGAAGTTAGCTTCCTTTCTTGTCTTACTTTAATTACCTTTAATGCTATATACTCCCTAAGAGGATTATAATTTCCACATTTTACTCATTTTTTTCCAATCACTTTTTCTCCTTGTGTACTTTTTGGAATCGTTTCGGAGCTGCATTGTACTCGGATGCTGTGCTCCATTGTCTGGTGGCTGGCATTGTCTGGCCCCGGCTTTGTTTTCATCGCCTACGTTCGCCTCTGATAAGAGTCTCTTCCCGCCTTTTTTGGTGGGTGGCGGCGGCGAAGGCTATTGAGTGAGGGGGAGAAGTCGAAACTTCAAATTGAAAACTTTAATTAGAATTATTGTTATTGTTGTTGGTGCGAGTACTGCTGCTCCTGCTGGATGCCATTGTCAATGCCCAAGCTTCTGGCTTTCCTTTGGTTTTAAGTGCCCGGACCGAGAACTTACCTTTGGCGCCTGAGAAAGGGAAGAAAGGTCCTGTAAAAGTTGACGCAAAAGTTTGCCGCAGGAACTTGACGCGTGTTCAACATACTTGAGCGCCTTTCCTTTTGGGGGGGAAAGGTGGGTGCTGGGTGGCCTGGCCAAGTGCAGTTTTAATATGTTGAAAGTTTTGTTCGGAAATCAGTTAGCCGCTTAGTTTTCCACCCCATTTGGGGAATGTCTGGCACGCTGCGACTATAGAACTCGTCCCCCTCGATTGGAACCCAAAGCGCTTTTATCAATCATGCAATTTAGAAATATATATATATATAGGGAATTGTAGTATTGGAGGCTCAACTAGGTACTTCCTGCTTAATTGTCAATTAGTGGGCACACACATATTTTGTAAATGTTTTTCAAACTCAATCAGCCGCAACGAATCGATCCGAATGGAGCCACCAATCAATTTATTTCGCGTTGTATTTTTATTGTTATAAAAATACGAGAAGAGGCGGAATTCCAAGTAGGGGCACTGGCACCGACCATTAATTAGTTTAGCCGCAAATTAGTGGAACATTTTCCACAGGCAACTCCGGGTCAATATATTGTATATAATTATATAGACTTTTTATAAAATTCAGCCACCCTAAGCTTTGTAATTATTAAAAATGAATTTCAATCTAATTTTTAATGAGATGGTTTGCGGCTGCCTGTCGATGTAAGAACTCGCTCTATAAATACAAAACTGAATTGTGGTGTTGTGGCCTTAAATATTATGGGATTTCTCTAACAAATTGCGTAATGGGCAAATCAAAATCACTTGGCGTGTGATTTTTGCGGTGCGAAATGTTTGTTACAACACAAGAAGGCTTCGCAAGAAATTAGTGAAGGGTTTTTGAGAGGAAAATATTAAATGAAAGTAGTATTTACGCTTTATTTAATTTATTTATTGAAAAATCGTAGCTGTTTATCGATTTTTTCAATCAGTTCCAGATAATAAATATATTGCCTACCCAATCAATCAATGTCATGTCAGCCCCACTTTGATTGTCCAAACACTTGGTTAAATAAGCATATATATAGAGAACAATGAACTCAGTCAAATGTCAAACAATTACAGTACAGACAGAGATAAAAAAGTCCACAAAATTTACCAATTTATAAGTGGAGCACACATCTCATTTGGTACACACGATCGAGTGCCGATCATTTATCAATATTCAAAGAGCAATTTGACCTCACACTCAATTTCTGTTGTGTTCGTGGTGTGTACATAAATTGAGAGAAAAAAAAACCCCCAAATTGTACGCATTTCGCCATATTGTTCTAATTGCTGCCATTTGTTAGACTTTAAGGCCTCCGAATAAAGAACCGAAATTAAGTGAAATGCGTGTCGTTATTTTGAAATCAGCTGCGGCCCCCTAATTGATATTAAATAACTCAGAAAAGCACACTCTTGCACGACAACCTGTTACGCAAACGTCCACTTATGCATATATATGAGTGGAAATGTATATTTTAATAAATGCAAAGCCATAAATAAACTGCCGCCCAGGTTGGACAGAAAAAAAATACAAAAACACCCCGCACAGAAATTAATAAAGAACCCAAAAAGCACAAACAAAGGCGAGAAGAAAAAAGCAAAATACCCAAATAACAATTTCTCAAATTTCCCAAAAACAAAACACAAAAACTAAAACGTTTATCATACACACACCGAAAAAAACACCCAAAAAACTTGCCATATTTTATGCATTATTTACGCATTTTACTACCGTCCGATGGAACCGTGACTAATTAAGCAATTTTTAAGCCAAATCAAAGTCCGATTCGCGCGGAGACTTTACTAATTATTTATGGTCTTAATGATAAGTTTTTGTTTGTTCGGCCTTTGTTCGTTTTTTAAGTATTTTTCAGTGTCCATTTGGTAAAAGAATGGCTTGGGTTTTACACTTTTTTAACGATTTATGGATCATTTTTCTGGTCATAAAAAGTGCATCAGATATTATTCATTTCTTCGATTGAAATTATAGTATTAGCTCTAAAGCTTTTCCCTTTAGAGGCTCTCAAATAAAAATAGTTATAGTTTTTCAATGTGATTAGGAAAATTGCTAAATTAACTTTAGTTTTATGAGGCTTCTTTGAGTATCTTTACTTTGGATCTTGTTCTGTGCCATAGGGTATAGCCAGGCTTCGACTTTAAGCTCTCTGTCATTATAGCATCTCCGACTACTACTTCAGGTTTATTTCATAAGTTTTAGTGCCTTCATTAAACCATTTTTACAGCCTTGTGACTTGACTTTTGTTTTAGCCTAGCATCATCTCCGTCGCCTGCCCTTTTTTTCTTGATTTTTTTTAATTCTCTGCGTTGATTGCCTGCTGCTCTCTGGTCTTCATTGATTCTCTGAGCCCGATTCGTTTTCGTTATTGCCATCTATAAGTGCGTAATTTACTTAAGCTGCTTTCGGCTTAATATGCGCATTTTAATAGATTTGTTCCACTATCGTCAAGGCAATAAATTAATAAAACGCTCAGCCCGGCAACCTGCCTTTTCTCCTTACCTTTACTTTGCTTTCCTTTGCACTCCTTTCGTTTCCTTTTTGCCCTCCATTTCCCCATCTTTTTCCTAGCCGAATGCATTCTGCACTTGACTTGGGCATGGGTTTTACACTGGGAAAAATCGTAAAAGTAGGTTATTTTGGTATATGATTTACCTTAATGTTTTGTTATTTAAATATTGTTATAATTGCTTACTTATAAAGTAACGTATATTCAAATTTTGGAACGAAAACTGCAACACAACATATTCTTTAAAAAATGCAGTATTTTCTATAAAACCACTTGAGAATCACAAATAGAAGAAGAAAAGAAAGAAAGAAGAAAAGAAAAAACTGCACCAGGACCTTTTTAAAAACCTTGAAAGTATTCTCAGTATTCTTCAGTAAAACAACTTGAGAATTATAGGCAAAACTTCCCAATAAATTCGAATTCGAATTCGAGATATTAGTTTTTGCCCTTAAACATATTTTAATGATTGTATTTATTTATGTGTAGTATTATTTCCACTGTAAAAAAGTTATTAATTCTTTTTTTATTATTATTATTCTTGTATGTTTTTTCTCCCTGTGTAAAACCTTTACCTGCGAGCTGGTAACCGGGGCCTGAAAGCTTTTCAGCTGCGGCTGAGTGCCTCTAAGATGCAACTAATGATAACGGCGGCACAGACACCGACTATGGCCTCGTGGTTGGGGATGTGGATGTGGATGGGCTTGGGCCTGGGCCTGGGCTTGGTGGAGCCCGGTTTTAGGGGCTGGCTATATGCCGTAGAGATGCAACTAGTAGATGCAGCTCGATTAAGCTGCTTACCTATTGCAGGGGCGTTGCATTTTGGGTGTAGCTGCCGCATCAGCGCGAGGTCGCCGCAGCTGACAGCTCAATGGTCCCGTGTGTAGTGTGTGTGTGTGTGTGTGTGGGTTGAGTTTGTTTTGTGTCAGTTTACAGTTGGCTCCATTCATAATTATCAACCTGGCTGGTGGCCGTAGCCTCACCTTTTCCAGCTGAGAGCTGGGAGAGAACGCCAAAGGGGATCCCCGGTACAAGAGGCGGACGGGCATTGCTGCGCTTTTTCACGCTTTGGCGGCTCATTAAAAGAACCGCAACTGACATTGCCTTTTGTTCCGAAAACTTGCACTATAGCACCATTGGTCACACCTCTTTTTGCACACGAAAAAATGGGAGAAAAGATTACAAAATAGGATTCGTGGAACTCTGAATGAGAACTTATTAAGTATTTTATTTCTTATAGGGTTTTTCTTGTCAAGAAACAGTTACCTTTAGTATTGAGTTGTATAATTATAAACCCAAAAAAATAGTTTAAAAACCTTTCAGCCCAGGAACCCCTTGAATTATTTTTCTAAAATCCTTAAACAAACAATTCTTAAGAAATTTAAAACTAAAATACATTTTTATTTCCGTGCAGCCTTGTCTGTGGGCGTTCTAGAGATGGTTGTGTGCCATCATGTGCAGGAGAAGAGTTTCCAGAGATGTGCCAGCCCCCCTTTTCGGTTATAAATTATGTTTTGCCTTTTGCACAAGATTGATAGTTCTCCCATAGGCTCCATGGGCATCTCTCACTCTGTGAGCTGCTCTGGCCAAATGCCGTTAGCCAGCCAGTCTATATGGCAAGCAATATGGCAATATGCATATTCGACGATGTCATTCCCGTGACCCAGTTATCAGGGGCTGGAGAGGGGGAGGTAGGGAGTGAAGTGAAGTGGAGTGGTGCAGGGCGTCGCCTTTAATTAGCATATGCCAAAGCAGGTGCGCGAAATGTGCGAAGCGCGATAATTTGTGGATGGGCTTTGCCATTTGAATAATGCCCCTTAACTAAGGCAATATTTCGGGGCAACGAGAGGCCATAATAGAAGTTTGGTGGCTCTGCAGGCATAGAGCGAGAGAGAGAGAGGGAGAGAGACCGACAGAGCACAGAGAATTGCAAATTGACCTGGTCATTATATGATTTGGGTTTAATTGGTTTTTGGCAGTAATCTGTGGAGTTTTAAAGGTAAAATCGGGGATAAGGGTAGGGTTTAAATTAGAGTAGGGATTGAAAAAATGAAAAAGGTATTTTTATCGATATATCTACATCTTAATGTGGCGATATATGTGCGATAAATCGATATTTTGTTTAATTTATTTACCTGAAATATTTATATTTCGATAATATCGATATTTTTATATTAAATGTAACTTTTTTCAATGTTTAAAAATTCGATATACTAAAATTTTAGATTTTTATGATACGCAATATATCATCATATATCGGACTTATCCTCTTGGTATTTAGACCTAAAATAAACTCTGCATTATTCATAATATTAAATAAGAGTCTTTTCTATATTTTATGTGATTGAAACAGCTTGTTTTTACTTTCTAAATTCAGCATAAGTCTAAGGATAAGCCTTTTAGTGTTCAAAATAATTTACTACATTTTATAAATTCTCCACAACTCTCTAGAAGTAAATTCTCGATATTTACTAAACCCCAAACTAGCTTTTTAATACCTTGCATCACCTTTACTCCCACGCTAACCTTTCTAGGCAGATAACCAAATGGAAATCTTAACCAATTTCCCCTCTTTCATAAAAAAAGATTTCTAAGGAATTTTTAGACAGGTCTTCTTAGGGACCCCTGAAGAAATGGCACTGCATCAACAAGTAACAAAAGTATGCAGCAATTTTAGTTTGGCTTCTCTGCATAACAGAGAAAAATCCCCTCTGGCATTCGTAGGGCCCTGGGGCACACACACAGCACACAACACACCCACTGAGAACCGTTCTAATCCCTTTTGCCATGCATCAACCTCGGCAGAAAGGGGTTAAATCCAATTCGGTTCAGCTTTTCGGTGGCCTCACTCACTCTTCCTCTCCTCCGGTAACAACAACAATGGATTGAAGAATAAGCCTCGGGTCAGCCAGTAAATACAAGAGGAAAAAAGCAGCGTAGAATGCAAGGAAACCCTAGGAAATGGGCTGGGATTTTTCAGCTTTTCAGTGCAAGCACTTCAATTTCAATGTAATCTCTTTAAAGGTGAAACTACAAGCGGCCAAACTTAAATGAGTTTCAATTTCAATTTCTATATCGATTCCGAGGGAGTGGAGTGGCGGCGGGAGTACAAATAAATCCAGTTTTAGAGATGCCTTCGGTTGTAGACTTTATTTGATTTCATTACCTCTACGTTTCATTTCATTTTATTACTTTTCATGTATGGACAATCAAACATTGATGTCAGAATTTAATATGCTGTATAAATCGTTTTGAGCCATTGACACATTCATGCATTCGTTCAGTCGTACATATGTACATATATATACTCGTATTCGTAGAATCAACAAACCAAAGTTGTCTCCATGGAATGTATGTAACCTCCTCTCTCTCAGTGTTTGTATGAAAAAATATTTATATTTACACGCAACTCGTATACATAGCAGGGCATCGGCAGCAGCAACGGCACTTATATACATTTTTTTGATATATTTTTTATTTCTTTGTTTTGTATATAAAAAAAAGAAGAGAAAAAGGGGAGCGGCTTGCGTAGGGAAAGGAGAATTTTTCACTCTTATTGCTTTTCGAAGCTTTTCCATGGTTCACATTTCATTTATTTTCACTGTGTGCACTTCACAACTTAATACACTTTATTATTGAAAATATTTTTTATTACAAGTGTGGGACTGGCTCTGATCGTTGAGAGGGCTTCCTGGAATTTGGTTTTATATACTTTTTTTGGTGGCCCTGACACGCAGATCTCATAGTTGTTTGGGGCATTGATTTGCTGCACTCGTTTCCACGAAATACAAATATAAATACAAACCGAAAAAACACTCTTTCTTTTTTGTACATGAATAAACCGAACAGTACCCTCCCCCATAACGTAGTATATTTTTTAACAGACTTTTGCTCCCTCTCTGATTTTGATATTCATGTTGCATGTTGCTGACTTCTGAAGTTTTTTTCGGCAATTGGAACTTTTTCCTTTGCCTCAAGTGGGGAGCCAAAAAAAAAATAATATAAAAAATACAAGAACACAAAAAACAATTTGAATAGCTCTCTTTGCATTGTTTACTTTAATTTACATTTTATTTTTTCAATTCGTTTCGTTTTCGGTTGTCGGTTTTCGGTCGTATGCAAATTCCCTGTCGCTCTGAGAGCTTCTTTAATGAACTAATTTTGCGGCATCGTCCGATTATTTATGTATTTCTCGCTTACTCTCGCCTCGCTGAATTCAATTAGGCGTGTGCCACGTCCCTCCCCAGCCTTATGTTTATTTATGCCCCGACTGCTGCCTCATTTGCAAAAAGTTCCCCAAACGAAAAGATTCTGTATGTGTCAGTTTGATAAATGATATCAATTTCTTATAGACACCACACACACACTCACATACTCTCCCCTCTTGGTAGGCTTGAAAAGTTTGTTTTAGAATGTGTTTCTCTGTTTCTGTTTTTACTTCGAGTCTCAACTCTCAAGTCCTCGTCCACTTTTGCCAATTTGACACTTTTAGCGATGCGCGTGTGCCGTGGCACTTGAATTTCAAATGTATCTCAAGGTCTCTGACAGTTGAGTGCATGAATTTTTAATACCGAACGAGGCAATCTCTTAGGGCACGCCGTCCTCCGCCCTGCGTTTGTGTTGCCAATATATGCTAATCGCCCGAGAGAGTTGTATTCCGGACTCCGGAGTTGAATGAAGCGGAAAACTTTTTGCCAAGATTTGCCTAAGTAAATTATGAAAAAAGCGGTGGGATAAGCCACCCCAGGAACAGGTTGATAAGTCTAAATAAATGTCAAATGAGATAATAATAACATTTGATAAGTAATTAATTTCTTTGGGAGTTTTAGAATGTGGAAAAATATTAAAATAATTATGCTAAAAGGGGATTCAGGAAAACTCATAAAATAATAAAAAAGCAACAGGTTCTCTTGGAACTTCCCCACATTTTAAAAAAATCCATAGCTCAGCCTGCTCTTTTTGGCAGAAATCAATTTGTTTTGTGGAAATGCTTTCAAAACTAAGGCTAGCAACCATAAATTATGTCAGATATTAGTCGACTCTCTTTCCCAAAAATAAAAACAAACAAAAATCTCTGCAATAATTTAAAATGCCAACGAACATTCATAACGAGCATACAATTAACACAAATTCCCCCCTCATTCTGGCTGGCCGGCAGCTATTAGCCCAGAAAAACACACATTGGAATGAACGCACAACACAACACATTAGCCAAGAAATAGCCTCAACCTCAGACGGCGAGATACAGATACATTTAAGAGACCCACCAAGTAGCCAGATACAAGATACAAGCGGCGACAGACGGACGACAAAAACGGCCGCGAGGCAAACGGTTCCCAGATCCCAATGTAAATGACATAGGAAAAAAAATATATCATAGAAAGGAGGGGTGCACTGTAAATTAATTTTAAACAAATCAATTTTTTTTAGTGTTAAATATATATTATTTTTTCTACTAGTTTACAATTAGAAAAATGGAAGAAATTTAGGTTTAAAGTGATTTGTAATACAATAAATATTAATTTTAATATTTAATATTTATGATTCAAGATTTTTTATATTTTTCAAGAAGAAATTAGGTTTAAAACTTTTTGTTTGCTTACTATAATGTTCTAAAAATTATTCCTAGACACCTTAAGTGCATTTTTTCATAATCTAAACTAACTTACAACTCCTTTCCTCAGTGTATTAGAATTGAAAAACTTTCGGCCACTAATCTATAATGCTGTCAGGCATTAAACAACTGAAAAGCCAAATTTGTAACTCATTAAACAAAGGGCAGCGAAAGGGAAAAAATATATTAAAAAAAAGAAAAAAGAAAAATGAAACGAAACGAAACTAGCCAAAGTGAATGACTGATAAATGCCAACGAAGTCACCGGCTGTCTCATTTGGACTGCCAAATAATATTTAATTATAAACAAATAAACGAGGGAGAGCGCAGCCAGAGCCCGGGGTTAGGCACGTCTCGTAAAAGGTGCCGAGTGATTAATTATTATGTCAGGGAATTAAATCAAATATTTGAGTTGACACAGCGAACGTACCGCGTCGGAGCGGAGCGATGCAAGTCTTATCTGTCTGTTCGAAATCACGAAATGCAAATAAAAATGACTTTAAGGAAAAGGCGAAAGAAAAAATGCCATAATAATTTCTTTCTTTCTTTCTCCCTGGTCGCTGTCGCACGCGGCATGAAAAATTGAAAAGCCAACACAGGCCGCGGGCAAAGATAACATAATCCCATAGCCAGAAACCGTGAGGTACCTACCTCCTCCTCCTACCCTTTTCTCTTATTTTTTTTTGGTACGATTTGGTTTCGGTTTTGGTTTTGTTTTTATTTTGATTTGGAAGAAGACGAAGACGAAGACGGACAAAGAAAGAGGGAAACATTAGCATATATCAATGCCAAATGCAAATAAATCATCAATAACATTTCTCTGCCACTTATGCACCACTTACAGATACTTACGCCGGAGGACGGAGCGATACGGCCGATACGGAGCGATACCTGAAGAACTGCGCTGCAGCTGCGGCGTGCATTTTCCCTCGAGTAAAATCCCCTTTCGGAGCCAGAAGAAAAACGAAGAAAAAGGCTGAATAAACGTCTGTCTAACTAAGGCGCCTTGCATAAATTTACGCCGGGAGGATAAGCCCGATGAGAAGCGAAGGAGGAGGAGTGGGTGTACACCAGCAGGGAGAGAAATGGAAAGGCAAACATAAAGCAATTTTATGCGTTTTTAAAATGCGGCAATTGACTGAAACAACACACTGAAAAATTCGAGCGAACCGCATGTGAGCACGTTTCGCCTTTTCCGAAGGGTAAATCAAATACGAAGGGAACCTCAATGCCATATCTCAGACGCTGATAAGCAATATAACGCAAATGCTTGATGGTTTGTTGACGACCAACAAAAAGTTCTTGAGAGCGTGTGTAAACATTGGCTGAAAACTGAGTACTGAAGGAAAGCGCAAGGACAGCGAAGGATCTCCCTTTCCGGCAGTTACAAATTGTAGCCACAGCTGTGCGTGTGTGCGGCTCCTGCTCTAAACCATTTATAAATGTAACAAAAAGCAAGAAAACAAAAACAAGCAAAAACAGTGGAAAGCCCTTGGCACAAGTGCAATGCATAAATATAAACACAAAGAGATACAAAATAACTGAAGATGGGCGAAAAAAAAGCCAAGCCAAAGGTGTTGTCACACAAAAAACCTAAAAAAAAAAACGCACGCGTTTATAAATCGATAATTTAAAGCAATGAAAGAGCTATAAACACTGGCCATGGCCATAAAAAAAATCACACTCAAGGAATAACGCCGTCGCGGTTAAGTGCTAAAAGTGCAATTTCAGCAATTGTATCTGCGAGATACATTAGCCTGGGCACCCGGGGTGTGTGTTCCGCGCTTAATGACAATTTGACACAGGCAAAATACATGAAATTGAGCAATTTATATGCCAAATGTGTAATTTGAGATACGTTTTGTAGCCGAGCCCGAGATGAGCAGATGTTGGGTTAAGCAGAGGACCAAAGAACTTTAATTGCAGCCAGTTGTTGGAGAGTCTCTGTGTGTGTGTGTGTGTTGCAACATTGAGATACATTGCGTATCCATGAGATACTTTTCTGTGTGTGCTGTGTGTTTGTGCAATAAACTTGCAAAGAACATTAATTGCAACTGCTACTAACTGATGCCAGATGGCTATGTGTATCTGTGAGATGCATCTGAGAGGTGCATGATTTTAAGAAAAAAAGAAATATATATAAAACAAAGCTAAACTACAAGTGCGTATCTGTTATTTGTGAAATTAAATCTGGAAATAAATATACAAATATAAAATGCATTCATTAAATATATTAAAATAAATCTAAAGGTATCAATTAAGTGAATTGCATTAACAAAAAACCCGAGCTTATTTATAAAATCAACAAAACAAAATTAACAAAATAAGTGAGATACGAGATACAGTGAACAAAAAATACAATAAAAGTGTGAAAAAGATTGGAAACAGTGATACGTATTTGTGAAACAATACAATACAAATAAACCAACATAAAAAGTTGCTTCACCCAGGGATAAATATTTCTTTTCTCTTTTTTTTCCCCCCACTAATGTAACCAAAAGGCAATTCATTACTTAAACCAAAAATCCCCCTTAACTGTATTACAGAGCATCATCCACAATTAGCGCCATCGGAGCCGAGGAGCCAAGTAGCAACCAATGGAACATGTTGATGCCGGTGCGGGAGTACAACAAGCACATAGCCAAAATACCAAATTGCAAGATGAGGCAGCGGCCAGCGCTTAGAGCGGCCTTCGTCTGGATGTGCACGCTTCCGCTTCTGCTGCTGCTGCTAGTGCTGCTCCTAGATGTGGCCCAGGCTCTGGATCCAGCGGCCAGTGGAGCCGGGAGTTCAGGAACCGGAGGAGGAGGAGGTGCCGCTTCTACTGCCGGCGGAAATGGCGGTGCAAGTGGAGGCAGCCTGAGCAGTGGACCGCCCACACTCATTGCCAATCTCACGGAACAGGGCAGTCCCGGTGTGTATAATTCTACAATGGGTTATAATGCTAATTACATGTATAATATACATGTACATTGTATATATAATATACATATATATGGCTTTTATGTGCCTGTTTAGCTGACCTTTGTAACTTTTTGCCCCGCCTCCCATAACGAAAGCGATGCCGCCATTTTGGCATTTGAAAGCAGGTTTATGCGAGGAAAATGTGATGGAAACAGCATATTTACTTTATAAATCCAACAAATATTGTTTTAAATTATAAAATGTAACATCTTTAAAGTGACCAAAGTTGTCAAAATTGTCTATACGGCAAGGCTACTCTTTATGTTTCTTTCAAAAACTTCATTGATCAGGCAAAACAAGTGGGTTCTTACTTTTAAAAATATATAAAAATCAAAAAATTATTTCGAAATATAGAACCAACATTAAATACAACCTTGTGTTTTTCACGAACTCGGTCACACTTGATTTTGCTAATTTAAAAAGCTCGTGTAAATATGGAATGTGTTTGTGCGCCAATATTTGTGTGCGTTTCCTTGTGCGCATTTCCGGTTTCCGCTTCCGCTTGCTCGCGCTCGCTCGGCAAGCGGGTGGCAAAAACTATTAGCCACTTGGCGCTAAATAACCACGCCCATGGCCCACAGCCACCTCCCATTCGAGGCAAAACACTAAGCATCAATTAACCCAATTTTCAGAATCCATTTTCACCTGCAGTTAGCAGGAGCTTTTGGCTTTTTCACAGTATTTTTGTAGCTGCGTGTTCGCAGTACCTTTATACATATGTATGCATGTTTTTTTTTTGTCGAGAGAGAGTTTTTCCTTTACCTTTGCCCAAGCAAATGCCCAAGTGACGGTGTCGAAACCAAGTTCCAACTCCCAAAGTCCCCCATGCCGCCCACCTAATCCCATCGAATAACGTTGGCCTGGCCACTCTTGTCCAGACTTTTGTTGCCTTCTCTTCCACCATTTCTTTCGCAGGCGTTGGCTCGATTGTTGTAGTTTGGTTTGGTTTTGGATCTGGATCTGGATCTGGAGTGGTCGTCGCTGGAGTGGAAGCTGCAATAATAATTAATCCATTGATTTTGCAATATTTTTTTCAGCCTTAATAATTTACCTTAATAAATATGCATTCTTTCGCAGCATTTAACAATGAATATTTCAGCAAACATAACTTTTTGTTCCAGCCAATGTAGGTTTTTTTTGTGTTTATTCAGTGTAATAGTTGCCTTTTTGGTGTGGATCCAATTACAAATTGATGAGCAGGTAATGAACAAAACAAAACAAAACAAATAAGAACACAATATAAAAAAACCGATAATTTTAATTTGGAAAGGCTACTTCTGTTGCCAACTTTGATTTGCATGTAAAGTCATAAATAATTCATTCGAACGCATTCAACATTTATACATAATTCCATCTGCCTCGTTTTGTTCTAGCTGTCGCTATTAATCAAATTATCCGTATACTACGTGCATTTTTAACGGTCTGGTTTTTCTCTTCTCTCTCTCTCTTTTTTTTGTTGTTGTCATAACGTTTATGCAGCCGCCTGGAAATTCGGTGTGACAGAGCAGAGAGCAGGCGGTCATAAACTACTGCAGAATGCGGGTGGCCATAAGAACAGACGCTTGATTGATTCTCCCAGCCACGAGGGACACCTGGAACGCGCGATGCCAGATGTCAGGGATAATAAATTTAGGTGACAACACTCGAGAGATACATTGTGTATTGCTGGAAGTTTGGAATCGTTGAAAAAAGGAGTTTTAGAAAGTTTAAAATAAGTTTTGTAATTAATTAGGTTTTTTTTATAAACTAAAAGTTAAATAAAAAATATCAGAAATTATACAACTTCCCATAACGAACTAATTTCTTGAGTACCTTTTAATAAAATGTATAAAAATAGAATAAACTAGGATTACTATAAATGAAATTAGCAATGTGACAATCCTCTAATTTGTATGTTTTGTAAATTCGTTAATTTATAATAAGACTTCTTATAATAACCTTTGTACAACTACAACGTTAAGATAAAATACACAATTACTGTATTAAAAACTTATAACTTCTAACATGTTAAATATCTACAAATTAATGTTATAATAAAAATATTACTCTATTAAGAGCCCTGCAACTTTGTTAACTTTAAAATCTGTAAATAAAAACAAACTAATTTATATAAAACAAACAATGAAATGTCTTGATGGTGTGTCATCCTTCTTTTTGGTTTCATTTTCATGTTGAACTGTCGATCAGGTCAAACTCCTCGGCAGGGGGGCATCGGGACGCAGGAAGTTGTCTTAACCTGTCCATAAAGATGGCACTCCTCGGCCTACACGATTGCCGTTAAAAACTGGTTTTAATCTGAGACTCTTCAGACCTCCTGTACCCTCTTGCGCCCCTTGTGGTTCTTGCGGTGCGCCGTGAGATACGTACTTTATGCATTTTCTGACTGCATCTTGATAGGCCGCATCGGCGGAGACCGGAGACGACGGGCCCAGGCCGGGCCAAAAAGATTGACTCCGGGCCGAGTGTTGATAAGGCCCCGCACAAACGGCCGATAAAGTCAATCAATCAGCTGGGAGACAGCCGCGGCTCAAAGCGGACTTAATTATCTGTTTTAGATAAAGCCAAGGCCAAAAATAGCCACGGTTAGTAGTGATGTTATGTTAAATATCCCAACAAAAGCGGTCATTTAATATGCCAATTGTGAGGCGAACAATGGTCCATACTTGGTCTATGGATGGTCTCCCATATTTAGGTAGCTTTTAGAGATGCTCGAACAAGACTTTGAATGGCATTTATTATTATTATTGTTATATTAAACAAACGATTTTGGACGGCTTTGAAAGGAACCACCTACGTAGATGTGAAGATCTGTTGGAAAAACCAGCGATTCATTCAACGAAAAATATGAATTGATTTTTTATTGATATTTAGGTTTGTTTGCATTGTGATGTAGAGAATGGTATGAGGTTTGTATAAGAAATAAGTTAGTATAAGCTTTGTAAG
>JAEIIL010013861.1:0-18214 GCA_018905715.1 Drosophila lini | reverse complement strand
GAAGGTGAGATTACATTCATCTATGCAATATTTGAAGTTCTATAATTTTTATGAATTGGACATTATTAAAATAACTACAATTAAAGTAACTTAAATAATTAATAATAGTATATACTTACAACTGCTTCGACTGGCTGCCTGTTTTAGGTGATTGTACTCCTCCTGGGCCCAGAGAAGTCTCTGCTGTTTTACATCAAACATCTCCCGCTTGTTTTCCAACTGATCCTGCGCCGCTGAGAGATAATCGCTTAGCATCTGCTCCTGGACACTCTTCCACTCCTGGCGTGGATCCTCCAGCTGAGTGCTCTGTGCCAAATGATTGATATAGTAGGGACCAATATTGGGATCGTAGGACTCCTCCCAACCCATGGGCAGCTCATCGCCCACACAATCCTCAAAGGTCTGTGGCTTTGTGTAGCTGTAAATGTGAGATAAGGAAAGATGGGTTAGTTTTGAGTTGTTTTGGGTTTCTTAAATCAATAAATAAATATTATTTGTAAAAATTCATTTATTTTTATTTCCTTATTAAAAACCTACAGTTTAATTTTCCATTACTGAACTTTTTATTTAATAGTTGGTAAAAAAAAGACAACAAATTCTTTACGAATTTCCCTTGAAATGGCCATATCTTGAGATGTATCTTAACCTGTTCCCACGCCAGTTAGTTTAGTGCGCGGAATTCGATAAGATTAGCAGCATTTCCTGTGTGCATTTTGGCTAAAAAGTGCCGACGACGATTCTCCGGTGGAAAGAAATGTCGCAGAAATACCAATTTTTACCGCAGCCATGCGGCGGAATGTCTGCGCTCTGTTTGTTGTTGCCAATTGCCCGCTGCCTGGCAGCGTCTAATCTTATCGAGGCCATAATTATATTCGCATAGTGCGGCAAGAAAGCAAAACAAAAAGCGGCAAAAGAGTCGAAAAACCAAAAGGAAAAAAAAAAATAAAACTGATGACGATGACAGCGTCGTCTTCCTCCACCCCCTCCTCCTCCCGCACCAAGATCCATCCACTCCTTTGTCTGATTGCTTGTGGGCCTCGATTTCAATATCAGGCAACAGCATTTTCGCATTCCAATGATAATTGCTAATCGCCATGGATTGATTGTCAAAACATACGCACATTCATCCAAGCACTGAGGAAAAAGATTTCTTATTTTGTACATAAACTAGAAATAAATTGTAGTAAATAGTAATGAGAGAGATCTTATTTAAATCATTCATTTAAAAAGCCCAATATCAAAATCAAAAATGCTTTAATTTAAAAAATATTTTTTGATAATTTGTTTATTAGTTCTGAATTCTCTGTGTATTCTGAATAATCATTTATCTATGTGTCCCCTTAATTGCAAATTTATATATGGTATTTTTTATTATTTGTTTTTCTTTAAGGCTTCCTTCTCTTTGGCATACTGTTAATTAATCATTGCTTTGGAATTCGCACAGCCATTAAAGAAGAAGCTCCCGGAGAATATATACACAGATAATAATATCTGCGCCATATGCTATAGATATTCACCACGAACAGTGCGTTTCAGGGCTATAAAACAAAACTTTAAGGTTCAATGAACGATACAATTGCGATTTCTAAGAGTTATATTTGTAATAAATTATATAGAAAATTACTTAAATTAGGACAAACCTAAAGTTTAATACTGATTAAAAGTATTTTCCATTGATTTTCAGAAATACGCAATGGATGATAATAAATATGGTTTTGAGTGAACTATTGAAATGAATCAGCTGTCAAATATAATAAATTGATATTTATGAACCAACTTGTGTCCATAGAATGACCGATAGTATTGTTTTTGCACCTTTACCCCTTTTTATTGATATTCCACTGCTTATTTATATGTGTATATCTTAAAGATACACAGATTGCAGCTCAACTTGCTGTCTGTCATTTTCTTGGAATATATCTCAGTGCCACGAGCCTTTTTTTGCCTTCTGTTTGCATTTTTTAGACATATTTTTCGGTTTGTTGCCGTTTTATCTGGAATCGAATGTTGACGCAGCCATTGAAAATAAAATTAACGCAGCTGCTGCTGGCGACTAACAATCGATTTTGTTTATGATTGACTCGAAATACGGCAAGCTATCCAAACAAACAAAGCAACAAGAAAAAAAAACACCTAAAGATGAGCGGCGCTGACTTAAGATTTATTTTTGTAGTAGTAATCAGTCGATTTTTGGAAGTGCAAGGATTTGGGTCATAAATTAACCGAGGGCGTGTGTTTCTTATAATACTTTAGAAAGCCGCTTAAGTTAAGATTTCGTTAATCTTCGATTATCATTCGATTGATTTGTTAAACAAACATGCTGAAAATACCCAGATAATAAATTGATTATTTCAGAATTGCCATCAATGACGTCTAAGAGCAGGATGCAATCTCTAAGTTGCCTTTGAAATGCCCTATCAGAATATTTTAGTAGAGGAAATGATTTTGTAAGATTTTATTATAATAAAAGCGAAAGCAAATTAACAATCTATCCAATTTTTTAAATTTAATGTGCATAGTTTATTTCACCTACTTAGATAATAAAGCAGAAGACACGTTTTTACAAATTATAATCTTAGCTTCAACTAAGCTTAAGTTTGATATTATTTTTTATATTTATATACAAAGATGTCACGTTTTGTCTGACAAAAACCAGATACTAATAATATCTAATAACAGATTTTAAACGAGATCCAAATGTTTTAAATCACCTCCTAAAGTGTAGAATGGCTTGTGAACGTGCTCTTGGTCAGGAACGCCGAGCAATAATATTAAACAGTCATTGGCGATAGCTTATTATTGATATTGTGGTAGTATATATGCACATCTAAGTACACCCGGACAGTTATTGCAGTTGATTGAATTAAACGCAGGCGTTTAATAAGTAAACGGAACAAGGTTCATCCACTTTGCCCCCTCGACAAGACAAAGAAAAAGTGACACAGAAACATAGTTGTGGGAAGCAGAAAATACAAATAATAATAATAATAATAAATAAACTGATATACAAAATGCATCGACGACATGCGCCAGTCTCTCTAGGTGCACGGGGTCCAAAGCCCCACATTTGACACACAAAACCAACCGATCTCACGATCGCCAAAGACAATCACCGGTGGAAAAAATACATGACTTTGACGACTTTGATTCGGATTCGATGTCGATGTCGTTGTCGTGGTCGCCTCGTGGATGGATTGTGGCCTGTCGATGTCAACAAAAACACAACGGAACGGTTTCATAATTCCAAATCAACAAATTTTGTATTTATTTTTCGGTGACTTTTCTTGTTATTTTTTCTCTTAACGTTTTGTAAGACAAGTTAAGTAAATGGCAAACTCACAACTTGCCATCTTGCATTACGGCCAGCAGGGGCTTCAATAGAAGTTTGTTAAAAAAATAAATAAACAAAATAGAACTATTGTGATATCCGGCATACTAGAAACGTTCTTAAATAGTACAACTTCAATAGATCACGTTTAAGTTTTTATTATATCACTTAACCCTTTAGAACCATTTAAATGTTCTCATAATGCAACTTTAAACTTTACCCTGCACAAACTCTTGTTTTCTTTATCTTTTACCGATTTTAGAAATGCAAATCCCCTGGCCAGAGATAAAATTCTTGTCTTTTTTGAATCGTGAATCCACTCAATGGGAACTGGACTTATTCTGTCATTTAATCAGAAGCCCCCCTTCATTTCCTTTTTTTGATTTTAGTATTTTTACGAGACAGGTGTCAAGTGCAGCGGCAGAGTGAGAATACCAATTAAATTGGTAAAACGGCTGCCGTTTTTTATAGGGCCTTTAATTAACTCAATAAGAAAATCGTATGCAAATTGTTATGGGTTTTCCATTAGAGCTTGACCTCAGGAGACATCAGTCAGCGAGCCACCATCTCACCCCACCCGTTCAAGCATAGATCGAATGGTGGAAAAAAAAATCAATGAAAGGCGAGGCGACGCAAGGCGTGCCAAGGGAATTAGGGGGCAAGTGGGCGGGGCAGGCGTTGCCAAGTAAGTAGGGCTTCCATTGGCACTTTTGCTGATGCTGACAGAAACGAGGAGGATGAGAAGGAGGGCCATTCAGTTCGGCTTGAAGGGGCACCCAACTTACGGACGACTAACGACTTGCTGGCCTTTTAGCAGGTAACTCAAAACTGACTCCATCCTCTCGGCCCACATTAAACGTTACGTTACGTTTGATATGCATGTGTGGCATGTGCGCACAGTTGTGGCCAGGAAAATAGTTTTTGTAATAAAAGTGATTGTATTTAAAAGGAATGAGGGATTTTCAATTAAAAAAAGTATAAAAATTATTGATCAGCATCTACAGCCAAATCGATTTAGACCTTGGACCTTGAGCTTTACTGATCCACAATAATTTATACATATTGAACTATTCTTTTGACCGCAATCGTAGATCCACACAAACGTGTTCACTGAAAGAGCGGACAAGAAATCTGCATAAATTAAATTATATTGTAAACAAAATATTTATGGCGCGGCGACGCAGCGGCGACCAAGAGCTGTAATAAATTCGCGCTTTAAAAAAATATATAAAAAAAAACGCCACTAAGAAACGAGTTTCGGACCAAAAATATTTCAGCATGAATTTTGTTGTCACAATATGAGTGAAACATGGGCATGGCATGGCACTCGACAGAGAGAGATACAAATAAAAAATAAAAACTACCGCGAAGAGGGCAGAAGTTGTCATTAGGCAGCACTTAAGTTAACTGACACACATACACACACTCGAAAATCCACATCAACAATATTATTTAACTGTTCACGTCGAGTTTTATGCTAATTTGCGGCCATAACAAGTCAGAACTGCTCCACGGAGTCGACCACTTGATGACCAATAAACAGCAAATGAAATTCTTTCAATACCTGAATTTTTTCACATAAATTGCAAGCGTATATCTGTTTGGCTAATTACTTTAATCTTTACAGGTTTTAGTGGTATTATTTTCAGCCCGATGGTTTTACATCCCATCTTGGCTATTAAAATTCTATCGCTTCAGCATAAAGTCTATCATAAAAAAACATTTATCGTACATCCATTAATCAATAGACTTTAAGTGGAACTTTCTTAAGCTCAAATATTATTATTTCCAAGTTGATTCCAGTTCTTATCTTAGCTTTTGCAATCTAATTTCCGCATTAGGGTTCTATCTCTTCAGACATAAACTTATCTTAAGTATGCACAACATTCCTTATACCATAAACCCTCCGAAAAAACCCACGACTATTTGAATTCTTTTTGTTTTTTAATTGATTTCTTATAAAAATAGTCTTTAATGAATTCACATGGAGAGAATATCTCACAAATTAGCCGGCCATTCATTGGGGGCTCTGGAGAAGAGATCATTTAGCAATTCAAATCGTCGAGGCCCGGCTGCGTCAATCAAGTCCGACTCGAACGATATGTATAAATGATCATGTCCGAAATAAGCATAATATTAGGCAGACCGCGAGAAGCGAGAAAAAAAACAAACAAAAATAGGCCCAAGAGTCACGTAGACCCGTCTCGGCCGGGTCGGGTCTATATACTCCACTCTATAGTATTTCAATTATTTCGCTCTGGCGGAACTGAGACATCGAACACGCAAGTGGAGTAGACGCCGTCGTTGCCGCAAGTGTTCCGGTTTATATAGCGTCTATATATATACTCCATCGAGCCGAGCTCAAAGTGGTTTGGGAAATTAATGTCATGTTGATGTATGCAAGAATCATATAAATATAATCTCTGCGTTATAACCCAATTTGATCAAGCAGCGAGCGGGCTAAACATCACCTTGACATACCTATGTATCTCAGAAAATGTTATATGCTTCCACTATGGGCTATGCTGCTGCTACGAGGAATGAGGAACAACAAGCCCCCCCGTTGCTGGTGATTGTGAAATAGTTTTATAGCCTATATAGCCTGGCTACAGTGCGTTTCAGCGCTGGAGAGACGAGCCATAAACATAAATTGTTTTTGATCAAAAGCCACCGATAAAACCCATTTACCAAAGGTCGACACCAGACATTTATCGATATAAATCAAAGCGAAGAGCTTATAAAACAAAAACTGTATCATTTAGCAAATAAAGTCAAATTTAAATTCAAACGATGAAGGAAGCTCTGAATTCTTTCAAGTCAATTCCGCAATTAAGCGACTTAAATTATAGAATTGATAATCAAATTGTGTGGATTAATGAATGGAGGCAATTATCGAGATGATTTCGATGAGATTATCGAAGGTCAGTTGGGCCAATGAGGGAAGCTAAGAAAATTGAATTTAATTCAGAATATAATGACCTAAATTAAGTGAAGAGAGATATAAATTGGCGTGTCTGAGGTTTATATATATAAAAGATATTTTTCTTTAAAAATAAATCAAGCATCTTGATCACTATCGTACAGATGGTTGAGAAAGGTCCATTGTGACAAAACAATGTTTAATTATAATCGCTCACATTATTTGCTGTAAAATTATTTGCCTCACTGCTGCTGTCAGCGTTTCCAGTTCCCATTATCTGTCAGCGTCGAGAGCGTTGACAAATATTTTTGAGCTTAATCAAATTACGCTATAAAGGTCGTACGTCGTTTTATCTTATCGCGGTTGCCGTTGTCGTTGCCCATTTAACTCGACGATCCCGAGTGCTGTTCGCACCGGAGCTTTTTTTAATATTTCCCCGCCTCGGACACATAGTATAGTATATGGTGGTATGCGGTGGAAAAGTGCTGTATATTAGCTGCATTTCCTGTTCGCATCTCGTCCATCTCACACTTCCACTTCCTTCCGCAGCGATAAAAAGCGGAAACCACTTTAATGCCGGTCCACAATTTGTGTGAAGCTTATCAAATGCATTTTCCGACCGAACCGGGCCCGCTGCCTTTCTATGCATATTTTAAATATTTTTAACACCCCGTCCCGAGAGAGAAATATAAAAAATAATGTCAATGAACTGCGCATGCGTTGGGACCAAGTCGAGATAAGACAAAAAGAGCTGAAGGTTTTCTTTCTTTCTTTTTTTTCTGTTTTTGGGGCGGCCTATCTGGAGGAAACTGTTTTACAATCTGGCCAATGGGATTCACGGATTTCGGGGTTTCTGTTTTTTTTTCCCCCCACATACCATTTCCAAACCCACTCGGCGGCAAGTGGGTGTCAATTACGGACTTTGGTATTCGGAATTTGGAATCCGGAGACCCTCCATTCGATTCGAGTGGGCCGATCTCACATTAGTCACGCCGAAAACATGACAAGAGGAGGGAGAAAACAGAACGAACTGGCGACTTATGTATATCCATCTTCAAAGCTCTGCTGGTGAGGCTGCTTTTTAGTTATTCACATTTCGAAATCACAAAATGTCTGCCATAAATTCCAAAGTGAACAATTGAAATAAATTTTTGCGCCATGAGCAGAGCACGCCGACTGCATACAAATTAACTATTAAAAAATTCATAGAATTTATACATGGACATAAACAAACAGACAAGCGAACAACGGGCCAGTAAGTAAATGTATGCAAAGAGCAGCGCCCACTTGGCCTGGCCACTCGCTCGATCGCCATGGCAAAAAAAAAAAAAAAAAAAAAAATCTGAAATACAAAATCCCGAAGCCAAAGCCAAAGCAAAATAAACTTAAATTGAAATTTATGATTTTTAATGACCTGTTGACGGGCGTTTGCTTTTGCTTTAACGTTTGCCCGGCTCGCATTCTATTTGCAGGCACTGTGTGGTAATTGCCAAAAATTGAAATACACAAAAATTCAAAGAATTCTTGCAGTTTTTGCCTATTTATTGCAGGCAGTTATTGATCGATGACCTCTTAGATGTGTTCTGTGTAGGATTTTGACTTTACAAATTCACTCTTGTATTTTTAAGAATTGAGAAATTAAGAATTTAATATAGCATCAGACACCTTCATTTTAAAATTCCTATCCCTATAAGAGCTTGCAGAAAAGAGCTACATCTTTATTTATCGGTTTAACATCGATATTTCCATACACAAATATATCGAAGACTTTGATTGTTTTCCAGCTTTATAGCAGAATCCTTCTTTAACAACCTCAATTATATTGCCAAGATTAATGTTTCCATCAAGAAATATATATTTATGAAGCGATTAAATCAGTTATCAAGCTCACTGTCTGTTATCAAAAGTTGAGTTGTGAATCAGATTTCTGTGAATGAATTATTTGGGTAAGAAAATCATACGATTTTTCTGTTTTAATCTTTAATTATTACCACATACATTTGGCAGTATTTTTTACATTAATGTCCATAGCTTAAATAATAATTTATGTAGTCTTTCAGTTTTGGGGAAATTTCCTTTTGGCCTTTCATTTTTGAAAAATATGCAAACGGTATTCAATACGTCAACAAAAATTCTTGGTATGCGCATTATAAAAGATTTAAATTGGACACGACAACTCGGAAACATTTCTCGTGTCGCTTCGCAACGCCCACATGGAACATGCCAAAATGTTTCCAACCGATCCGATCTGATCCTATATGTATGTACATGTGTGCACCTCTAACTAAATCCATATGTATATTTCACCAAAATTCCGACTAAATTTGAGTGTGTGGTGGTTGAAAGGAACCTTGGCAAGCGTCAAGAACAAATACAAAAGTTTGTTTTGCTTTGGTTTCTGGCTTTTGTTTTTGTTTTTTTTTGTGAAACTTTTCAGACTTCAAAGTGTCCACCTGTGCATTTTTCTTGGCCTGACATTAGTCGGTTCCGGGAATCACTGAAGTATAGAATACATGGCCAAGACAGCCCCAATGTACAGATACTTTTCTGGCCCGGGAATAGAGAAAGACAAGTGGAGAACTAAAATATGATAGAATAGATATGATAGATTGCTTTTCAAATGGGGAATATCAATGGATTACACTTAATTTTACTCGAAAATTCTAGGTGAACTTTGAAATATTTTATAGAGAGTGGAATAGCATACATATGTACTTTAGATGATAAGAGCATATTAATGGGAATTATGGGATTTAAATGAATGTTTTATATTCCCACTCAGGAAATTTTTCTTCAATTTGAATTATTTCTTATAAGAGATGACTGCACTCCATGCAAAGTAAAGTTAAAGTTTGCTTGGCTTTTTAGCCGTAAGCCATCTCGTGTTTCTCTGTGAATTTTTTGTTTTGTGGTGTTGTTGCTGTTGTATTGTGTATTTCATTTGTGTGAGTAGTAGTAGTAGTAGTAGTTGTTGGCCCCCGTCGATCGTGGTTGTACTCTGTCATTAACAAAACAACTGTTGCGACCTTCACATACCAGAGCAACCAAGCGACTGTGCGCCGAGCGAGGCGAGCGCGCTGCTGACTCGAAGTGAGCAGAGATCGCATATATGTTTATATGTAAGTACATACATATATACATACCCCACCGATATATAGACGGATCGTACATATATCGAATATATTGAAATAATAAGGCGAAAAATCCGACTGCAAAACGTGAATGCGAACGACAAACGCAAACGCAAGCTGATCGACGTCAACGTCTCCGCCTCGAAATTATATTCGCCCGATCGTCATACTCGTGTTATATCGTATCTGATAGAATTTAGCCCGCAATAATGCAGCTGAGAGGCCAAGGGGGGAGGTTTCCCCATTCCCCATTCCCCATGGATCATGCCATTCCATTCCGATCCGATCCACATCATGCCATGCCATGCCATACCATTGTGTTGGGGCCGCATTCCAGACACGGGGTCGTGTGTGTGCGAATTGAACCCAGAATACTGAGAATATGTACAGAAAAAGGGGGGAAAATATGCATATATGTATATGGTATATGCAATATGCACTTATGTACATATCTGGATCGCGGGGATGGGTGTGCATATTTTGATGGGAATTTTTAGACATTTTAGACAGAAGAAAAGGGACCCCTGTTAATTGTGGGAGCCAAGCAAGCTGGAAGTTGCTCTTAACAATGGCCACAGAAGAGAGCTTGTCAAGATCAACAAAATTGCATTACATTTTGTGAATTAGCTGGAATATTTTTTATATATGCGGGGTTTGCTTGGAACTTGGAAAATTTTCTTCTTGGAAATTTTTCTTTGATATATTCTCGGAAAAATATTAGCTTCTTTTTCAGCCAAAATTCTATAATTTTATTATATCTTTACTGCATATTTTGGTCTTTAATGCTTTCCTCTAATTATGTATTAAGAGGAAAATAATTTGTCAAAATTCCTTACTTAATTATAGACCTTCACCTTTTTTTTAAATTTTGTTTTGATAGTTTCACCTATAAATTCAATTTGCTTTTCGCAGACACTTTGGCTATTCTCTGCACGCAAAGGAAATATACATACATACATACATCCATAGTTTTTATAAATAAATACTGCTGCGCGTTGGCTTCTCTGCAGACAGTTTGGGAATTCACATCATGGCCAAAATTATTTCAAATATTTATTCATTATTTTTTTTAGGTTTACAGCAACAAAAACAGCCACAGCTCAGACATGAAAATACTTTTCAACTTTGTCTACAAATAATAATAATAATAAGGCAGAATGAAAGCTGTGCCGCGACGACGACGACGGAATGCTGGGATCGAAAAAATGCCGCATGTCAAATGGGCCAATTAACATTTCTGTTATTTGCCGCATTTATTTTGTTGTTGTTGCTAGCTCTTTTCGTCGTCTTGTTTCGCCTTTTGTTTTATAAATAAATATGCTTTTGTTCAAGATTTCATTGTTGCGAGCCGCGAGCTGGCGAGGTATGCAAAAATGTGGCCAAATTTGTTGTTTGCTGTTGGCTTTGCATTATGCATCCTCGGCTCCTACTTCCTCCCTCCTCTTCATATTTCTCCCTAATGTCTGGCCATAACAATAATTTCTATATAAATCCGCGTTCCTTTCGAAACGAAACAAAATTCCAAGATATCGTTTTCTGGTTTGTTTATTTGTTTGTTTATCTCGCACACACAGATACAGATACGGACGCAGAGATACGGATACACCCGAAATTCAAATGGTAAGAACTTGAAAGATTTCCAATTTTATGGTAAGCGCTCGTGGCATACCATGGAATTTTAGTCTGTTTGTTGTTGTTGTTACCGTAGCTTTGGGGCCTGGCCATAACCGATTGGCTTTTATTGATTAAAGAATTTTTTTTTTTTTTCTGCTGCTGCTGCTACTTTTTGTTTTTTGTGGTTTTGCGTTCTAATGTTGCCGTGTATAAAAATATGGCGGTCAGGGTCGGACCATAAAGATAAGTATGTGAAACTAAACGAAAATTGTAGTAGCGTGCTCAAAAAAGTAAAAAGTTCTTAGTTATTCTTTAAAGTTCTCAATACTTGCCAGCTGGAAGTGGCTAAAACATTATTTATTTATAAAATTATATAATTTACGTATTTTTCCTGTACAAATAAAAATGTTATATTACAATAAAAATGGTTTTTATTGTTAATGAACTTAATTGATTACATTATTAATACCTTTAATTATTCAAGATCTTACTTTAAGAATATTTAAGGCTTAATTATTACATTTTAAACGTAAGTTATCATAAGAGAAGAAAACAAAACAAAGAATATTCCGAAAAACATATTTTACAGCCGGCGACAAGTTCCGGTTATCTTGCGGATACATTTGCATACTGTTATTAAAAGATACTTATCTGGAAGTTCGGGCGCGTGTGTCGCGACCAATAAGGAAAAACAAAAATCGGCATTATATAAGCCAATTTAGATACATTCTTGTTGTTCTTGGCAGCGACAAAAAAAAAATTAAATAAAAATATTTATTAGCGGCAGCAGATGCGCACACGAAGTGTATCTGTATCTGTGTATGCCAGTGTGTGTATGATCATTTACTGTGGAGCAAACAAATAAACAAACATGCATAAATAACTCGTTGCAGTTGCAGCAGCAGCAGCAATAGTTGTTTTTGCCTCCTTTGCCTCCAGCAAAGCAGAGCGAGAGCCAGAGCGCGATCGAGTCTGCGGGAGAGCGGCAGTGTGAGCGAGATAGCTGCGGCTCAGGAATGCGGTTTTGACAAGTTCTTCTAAAATTGTACGGGCAACTTTGCTATTTACGCTATGAAACAACAACAACAGCAGAGGCAGCAGCGAGAGAGACAGAGAGGGAGAGCAGCAATGTGTGCGAAGGAGCACGGAAAACAGAACATGAAAAAATGCCAGCAACAGCAAAATCAACAGCAACACACACACAAGATGGTTGCGATCGCGAGAGAGCAGAGAGCAACAACAGCTACAACAGCACAAGGAGAAAAAATAAGTTTTATTGTAACATAAATATCACAGCAGATTTATTAATTTAAACTGTAATAATAATAAGTAATAGTACTTGTAATTATATAATGTAGTTCATTTAACCAAAAACATTACTTTTTTTTAATTACTTTCAAGATAGCACCTTCTTTTTTCCCAGTGCACAACGCAGCAACAAACTATGCAGCAATGTCGCCGCTAGTTGAACGAACGCCGCGAGTGGCGGGCGAGGGAACATTGGGGGCGTGTTGGGAATGCCAGAGTGCGGCAAAGTAAATGCATTTTGTGTTTGGAAATAGGCTGACGACGACGACGGCGACAGGGATGGGGTTGCTTTGGCTGTTGTAGTTGTACCATAGTTGTTGTTGCTGGTGGAAAATATTTCAAAGTTGCTGTGAACTCACAGCGGCAGCGGCACCAATTGAATGCAATTTGTTTGGCTGTGTGTGAGTGCATGCATTTATTAAAGCAATGCGCGCAGCATTGCCTTAAATGCCAAAGCTAACTACGAATGTATGTATCAAAAGCATTACATACGTGCACTGCAAAAAAACATCCTTTCGATGCATATAAATTCGTGTAAGAATCCCTGCAAGATTGGTGACTGGATGCCACTGCTTTTCATATTTTAACTATAGATTAGTAGTTAAACATTTCTAGATTTAAATATAATTTGTATAGTAAATATTATGTTTTTAAATGAATATTATTAAAGTTTTAAAGTTTCATTGACTTTCCATTATAATTCTTCTTTTAAATAAGTATTAAAACATGTTAAACATTTTTTCAGAAAATTTAGGAATTAATTTTTTTTACTGTGTAAATATGTATGTACATATCTAACTACTATGTAATCTACGCCCTGCTTTTTTGTATTTGGCAAACATTCCAAGAGCTTGGCAACATTTTCTGCTGCTGCTGTTGCAGTTGTTGTTGCTGCAGCATTTGTTGCTTTTGCTGCCGGGGACGGCAACATGCAGCCCATAAAAATGTTCTTATTTATGTACATATTTTGCAGCAGGCAGCAGCAGGGGAGGAGGAGGCGGAGGCAAAGTCAGTTGCTTTGACATGAATGTCAGCTTTGCGCATTTAAGCAGTTTAATCAACATTTTTTTTTTTTTCTTTTTTCTTTATATTCCAGCACTCTTGCTTGCTCTGTCTGTGGTGAATATTGGCGCTATCCCGCTCTGCGAGCCGGTTTTTCATTTTCCATGTGCCAATGCGCCATGTGCAGCGTGTGCATCCTATGTAGAGTGCACACACACACACACACACTAGCCAGAAATGGGCGTGTGACAAAGATAGAAAAACAGAAAAAAAAAACTCAAACTAAGAAATTGGGATCTGCGAAAGATCTTTTTCGCGCATTCCTTCGGCCAGCATTCCTTCATCGAGCTGTTGCCCTGACCTACAAACCAATAAATTCCAGCTTAAATATCTTAAGAATGCGCGCAGAGTCGAAAGAAAAAAAGAAAACGAATCGAAGAAACGACCGGATGAATTATGCGTTGTGGTAAACATTTTGACAGCACACAAAAGATACTTTGCAAAAGATACAGCCAGGCGAAGGCACAGCTATAGCTACAGCAACGGGCACAGATACATATGTATATACAGTTCAAGTGGCATCCCAGGAATGCCGATATACAGCTAAAGTCCACATATGGTCTCGCTGCTCCCTCTCTCGCTCCCGTTCTGCCTGCCTTATCACTTCATTAGGCCATAAATTCGACAACAAAACGAAATTCCACAGTTGAACGAACAGCAGCAAACAACTTGAACACCTACGAGATACACAGTTACCGATTCAGATACATTCCACAGCAACAGCCGAAGCCACAGCCACAGCCCCTTCCATGTTAATTATGCTCCTGCAGCCGCCTGCATCGCATTCAAAAAGATACAACACAAAAAAAGCAGAAAAAGAAAGAGGAGGAAAGAGGAGAAATGTTAATCTGGAGAAAACGAATTTTCTGTACTCTTGCCTCTAGAATTAAAGATACATTATCGCATTATAATAAATCTACAATAAACTGAAATATATAAGTTATTATGATAATTTAGCTAACATTTTTCTTACAGCAACATTACTAAAAGTTGTAAAAATATATTTTCAGAAAAACTCAGCTAGAACAGACCTTACAAGAGATTTCAACTTCGCATGTTTCAAACATCTGCTCAAAGTCACAATACCCGCTTGAAAGGTTATAAACCGAAGGTCTTCTCATACAAAATGCGCGTGCGCCTGCGCGCAGAGGCCATAAGCCTCATCATCGCATAGCCCCCCGCAGACTCATCTGCATCTCTCCCTTTTTGGGGCACACAGACTTTTAAGAATATGTGTTATGCGCACTCAAATGGCATTCGGAAAGTGCTACTGAAAAAATAACACAAAAGTTTCGTGCAGCCAACAAAAGGGACCGAGTTTCTGGACAGGGTTAGGGATGGGGTAAGAGATGAGAAGAAGATCCCCAGCTTAAGACTCTGACTCCAATGGAATGTTTGGGTGTGAGTTGTGCGTAGATTTCTGGTTAGGCCATAAAGTATTTAGTCATGGCAACTCTAGGAACAGCTGATTACAGCGAATGCCATTGTGTCCACACACCGAGCGTGTCCAGTGCCTGATTAGGGCAATTAATTGTTAGACATTAAGTCGGTATAAGAGAGAGATGATGATGAGACCCCTCCTCTGTGGTTCTTCCCTCGTTTCAGGCTCCTAACCAAATACAGGCAATTCATGGGAAAGTGTTTTTAAAATAGCAGATTAAAATCTTAAAAATCGGTTTCTCTGTTTGGATTATATCTCTGTTCTGTACTGTACGCCAACACCTGCAAAAACATTATAAAACATATGCTCGGACCATGGTTTAAAAGATGAAAGGGTTATATTTTCTATGCTGGTGTGCTTAAACTACTTAAGAGTTCAATCAGAAAATGCAAATTATAGGTTTATCTCCTTAAACAAGGATACTTCGAAATATATATACCCCTTTCTCTCTACGCAAGAAAGGGTAAATCAGAGTGGATTTATCTTGAGTATGCACATTCCTGGACTTGTATTTTAATTTTGTTTCGTTTTATTTCACTTGGTTTATTATTTTTCACAGCCGCCTGCATGCATACATGGAAGTAAATTGCTACCTTTGCACAGATTTCCATGATATATGTGTACAGGGATTCACATACACACATCACGATCAGTCAAGAGCCAGCTCAGCATATGGCAAAAATCATCCACACAAAAAAAAAATCGTTTCAAATAATTATAAACATCTACAAAAATCGTAGCTTTGCAATTTAAATTGGTTACAGTTGTTAAATTAAAAGTGAAATATATATTGTAATATTAATTTGACATTTATTCGAGATAAATTATAAGAATTTATATATTTTTCCATGTGCAGACAACGACGATCAGCTTGCAGACGAATGCAGAAGCAAAATTAGCCAATAAAAACAAAAAACAACAAAAAATGCGCCTGGGGATCGCGCGTGCAGGCAGCCAGCTCGAAATCCAAAGCCAAATCCAAATCTGAATCCCAATTCCGAGCCACAACCTCGGCCAGTAATAACCCAGACCAGAGAGCCACCAGAATCGCGGCCCTATCCACGTCTCCTCAAACATGAAAAAAAAAAACAACAAAAAACGATCGCCGGGCGTAGAGTAACTTAATTTTCTGCTCACGTCTGCAGTTTCTGTAAGTGAAAAATTGTTCAGCTGCGCGAATGACAGCTGAATTATTATAAATCGATATGCTGGCCACTTGGAGATTCACGAGGAAAAAAAAAACACAAAAATAATGGTGAAAAATGGGGGCTAGTCCGAGTCACAATCAGCCTAAGGTGGGATACAAATATAGGTAGACTTCAGTAAAAAAAAAAAAAAATTAAACACACATTAAAATTCTAATTTAATAAAATATTAAGACACCTCTTGAAATCAACTTTTATTTATATTTTATGAATTAAAAAGCTTTTAAGAATTTTTCAACTATAATCTCAAATAAAGCTCAATCTTTATGTATCCGTTGTTATATTTTAAGTACTTCCCGAGGACGTTGTATCAACATAATACTTTCATCCTTTACAAGAAGTACAACAAACTACATAAAGAAATACTCTGGCAACAAAATGGTCTTTATCTGTCAGAGCAAGGCAACCCTTTGCTTGTTTTAACCACCGCTTCCTCCACTTTCCTCTTAATTAGCACATGTTGAAAAGGAAATCATTATGCTTGATAAAAATCACAAGTGTTGATTGCTGAAGAACGTCGCCACTGACATGCAACAAGTGCGAGACAGGAAAAGTCGTTGCAGAGATCCCGTCGACGTAGTCGTTGTCGTTGGCTGGAAGTTGTTGCAACTTTTTCAGATGGCAGTTGGTGGCAACTTGGAGCAGCAGCGGCAGCAGCAGATCTGGTGGAAAAACAGACGCTAAAATGGGCAAAACATGCGGTGCCAGAGGAGCGACTAAAAGTTCGTCTATGTATCTGTCAGATACATTATGTACCCATGTGCCTATCTTTGGCCAGAGAGTGTCGCTGCTGCTGCTTTTGCTGCTCTGGCTGTTGCAGTGGCAGTTGCCGCGGTGTTGGTTGCTCGCTGCTGCTTGCAAGTGCAAAAGAAAATATTTTTTAACGCTTCGGGCCGCGTACAGCAAACTAGAAAATGTTTCTGCCGCTGCTGGCAAAAGCCGCGCGTTGCATTCATGCGCGTAATCAAATTGTAATCACGGCTTCGACTGCTGAATGTTGCAGCAGGGAGCAGCAGCAGCAGCGGCAGTCGCAGCAGCAACAACTGCTGCTCCCTCCTCCCGTTGACGTTGTTGTTAAGTGGAAATACTTGTTGCACAAATGCAATGCATGCTGCTGCTGCTGCTGTGTATCTGCATCTGTTGCCCGCATACAGTGGCTGTTGCCTAAGTAAAACGCACAAAAATAAGTACATTTAAGACCTAACTAAAATATTCATTAATAAGATGAAACTTTAACAAGTACTCAAATTTTCAATTCTAATCAGTTTTGAAAACAAAAAATTTAAAAATGTTCGCAAGACAAAACTAAAAAATACCAGAACAAGTTGCAATTCCCATTTAAAAACAACATCCAAAGCAATGATCTTTCCATTTTGTTATGGCATTTAAATACTTAAATAAATGGAAATGGGTGTTGATATCGTTTTTGTGGCAATTATCACTGTAGGTGCAGCAGCAGCCGCAGCAGCAAACGGCAATTGCATCTGCATTCTTTCCACTTTTCTTGCTGCTACTGCCGCTGTTGTTGCTGCTGTTGGTTGCTGCTGCTGCTGCTGCATTGCCTTGTGCAATTTATTAAATGAAAAATGCCGTTTTGCAGCTTTCCAAGTTGCTATACATGTACAGAGCTACGGAGCAGCTATATAAATATATATATATTTGTGTATATATATTAAGGGGTATATATCTAGATACATGTGCTGGCATCTTTTGCTGCGAAAAGCCAAATTGAATTTTATGCAAATTTTTTCTTAGCTCGCTTTGACTCGGATAGAAATCGCCACATCTAATGCATAATGCCTGCCTGCTAGCCAGCCAGCACACGCATGCAGCTCACACGCCTCTCCCCTATTTTTTTCAGGTCTTGTTTCGTTCGCCTGATTTGCGTTCTTTATGCAATTGGTCGATCGATCCAACGATCGAACGATCCATCGCTCCAATCGCTCGATTATTCGTTCTCGAATCAAAATGCCACAGGTGGAATTAGAACGCTACACAATCTGGTTAAGAGCGGACTACACAGAGAACAAGAAGTATATCTGAATTCCCTCGGTTTTACTCTTTTCAAAAATCTCTAGACTTTAGATTCACCTTCCGCTAGTACAGCATTTTTTGCCTCCTAAACACCTTATTTCTCTGTGTACCTCTTCATTTTTATACCCTTGCAGGGTATTATAATTTCAGTCAGAAGTTTGCAACGCAGTG
>JAEIIL010013851.1:0-19711 GCA_018905715.1 Drosophila lini | reverse complement strand
CGATTTTGTGTTGTAAAATTAAACTACAAAACTAAACCTTGAGTTCACTCTATGAAAGTCTTCCAAACTGCTAATTTCTTCTGTTTTATTTACAACCCTTTATTTTTGTTGTACTAACTGTTATGCATTTTAATATCTTTGCAGTGTAAAAAGCTATAACACATACCATTTAAGGATTAGTTATCATAGTTATCTCTCCCCATTGATTTCTTCGGCTTTGATGCCCAACAAACTGGAAACCCACAATATTTTATAAAAAGCGGTGAGTCCCATGGTTGAATGCCTCAACAAAGTTGTAGATTTCTAACTCAATTTTGTATTTACAGGTTTCTATCATACACCACCCACTAAAAAGTTATGTTACATAAACTAACATTGCCGAATCGTCAAATTAAATTTTGCATACGGACATCAAGAATCGCGACTAAGACAACATCATAACCTTTCAGCCGCAGAGACGACAACACTTCTTCTAAAATTTGTCTTAATAATCTTGTTGTACATCTTTTTTTACCTTCCCACAGCTGGTTTGAGGAGTGCGTAGAAGAAGAGAGATGTGTGGAATGTGGATGAAGAATGAAGGATGTAGAGGAGGTTAGAGATGGAGATGGAGGTGTCAGAAGCGGCGGATATCTGGATACATCCTGCTGGAGAACAGCTGCTGCTGCATAAACTACTTACTTAGAAGATTTTATTATCATTTTATCATCTTCTTGTTTTCAATATTTGTTTTCTTCTCCTTCTAGTTGTACAACGCTGAAAATTTGAAACAATTATGTTCGTTTTTCTAAGAAATGATATCTGAAAAAAGGTAATAACAAAAAACATATAAATGAAATGAAGATATTGATTTAATTTTACCAAATAAACAAGAAAAAAAAAAACACAAAGCAAAAGCTACAAAACCAAAGTGTTGATTTGTTTTTCTTTGGGAACGTGGGAAATGGAAATTTTGTATAGGGGAAGGAAGGTGGCTTCGGAAAGCCGAAAGTTGCATACCCTTACAGTTTGTAATTGGATTGGGCTGCATTTGAAATTCCTGCATATTGAATTTGTTGAAAAATTATATATGATTTTTTATGGGAAATTTCTAGTTCGTTTGTTGATGCTGAAAAATAGACTGATAACCTTTTACATATTGCCGAATATGAATTTAAATACAAGTAGCCTTGGTTGCTGATAAATATATTTCAAACATGACACTACTTTACAATTGATTAAAATTGAAATATAACAGTTTGGCTTTCGCATTTAGAATTTTTAAGGTTGCACCATTAAAATAACACATTTGAATCTTAAGTCATAACGATTTGCTGTCGCGGATAGTTGGGGACATAGAACTCCATGCGTTGGTTGCGACGGAGAGCGCACTCCTGGTACATCTTCCAGTCGGAGAAATTTTGGGTGTGACAGGACTCGGAATCGCCCTTCATAAAGATATCAAGGCGCAGGTCTAATAAAAATTCTCGTTCAGTCTTCTTCTTGCTGCTAAGGGCGCGCATTAACCATTTCTCGATCTTAAACTCGTTGTAAATGGTAGTCCTGTTCATGCAGACTGTGGTCAGATTCTTTAAGGAAGGATAGTAGTTCTTCACAGGATTAGCCTCGATCTTGGCAATTCTCGTCATGTCCTTAAAGCGGTCATCCATAAATGGATGGCCCATTTCGTTATAATATTTCGTAGTAGCTTCTTTTTGTTTTTTTGTTTGCCCTGCTGCAGCACCTCCCCCAGCAACTGCTCCTTCACCTCCACCTCCAGTACCTTCGGAGCTTGCACCTTCTGAGCTTCCTTCCTCTGCGCTTCCACCTTCTGCGCTTCCACCTTCGGAGCTTCCTCCTTCAGAGCTTCCCTCGGGAGCTGGCTCATCTTGTTTGTAATAAATTCTTCTTCCAGCCGTGGGACGACTCTTAGGCAAACCTGTCGATCCTTTAGGTAACTCTGTGGATCTCTTAGGCAAATCTGTGGATCCCTTAGGCAAATCTGTGGATCCCTTTGTTTCCAGCGTTCCAATCGGGCGCAGATCAACACGATTTTTCTTTGGGAATACTTTAAAGCCGCCAACAGTCTTCTGAATCCCCGTTTCGAGATCCAAAGCGGTTTCTCTGGCAGTTCTGACCGCCGGAGAGCTATCTAGTGGCTCTGGATCCGGCAGTGGCAGAGCATCGAATTGTTGCATTTGCAAACACTTTTAGGGAATTCGTTAAATTATTGCCTTTTAAAAATGCAAAACTAAATCAAACTCACTAATAACGCTGTGAAAGCCAAAAGAAGGGCCTGGATTACTCCATGGCGATGCATTATATTCCAAACAAAGCGAGACTCCTTTTTTTAAATACAGAATTTTTTCTGCGCTGTATGTAGGTTGACTTGTGGGAAAAGTGTGATTAAAGAATTCTAATATTACTATGTGGTCTGAGGGAAAACTTTTTAGTGACATGAATGACAAGGCAACGAGATTATTAAAGTAGGAGTTAAAGCCAAGCGAAACTATGTATTTACAAGTATTCCTTCCTTATTTCATTTAAACGAATTAGGGATTTTCAAGCTTTTATATATTATTATTTAGTTTTTCATATTATTTTCTATATCTCCCATTGCCACCAATTTTTTAATCTTCTACGATTTTACAAAATATAATAGCCCATATAAATCATATTCAGCTTTCAAGTAATTGAAGTGTAAATGTTTTAACCATAAGTTTCCCGCAATAAATCCTTAAATTGACCAAGGCAATTAGTGTCTTAGTATTCCGCCTTAGTACAGTCAAGCACATAATAGTTGACACTATAAAATTCAACTTCAAATGAGGATCATAGAGAAGAGTGTCCCAAGAGATACTCATTTGGTTGGCTTAACCGTCAACAGGTGGTTATTTAAAGTAATGACCTTGGCTACTGTAGTCCTTTCGGCTTTGGTACAGTCACCGCAAAATGCTGGGCGAGAGAGTAAAAACTTCTTGACAGATCCTGCGCGATACGATACCTAAAACGATGCAAGGGACGACGACACGGGTAACACACTTCGCGCTAACTACCAAATTAACCCGACGGCGATTCCCGATCCCAAGTCCTTTTCGGGCTTAACCTAATTGCGTTTCTGCGAAAATTATGCGCGGACACAGCTGCGCATTTTTCCCCTGAAACTGAGCTGCATTAATCCGTTTATGGCCACGGATTAAGTTGCAAAATTTTCACGAAGGTCGCCGCGAGCCGGGACGCGAATTCGCGGAATAAACCCAAAACGGACCCCTGCAGGTAAGACCCGCGCCCGCCGCCGCCCACAGGTAAGCGATCGCGACCCACAGAGTCTGGGTATAAAAGGTTCAGCCTCCGGCAGAAAGATCATCAGTTACCAACGCATCCTCAGAGAGTGAGGTAAGGCAAAGTGAAGCTCCGGCACAGCAATTATACGACAAACCTTGTTCGGTTTTGCCAATTTCCTAGCAGCACTGGGTAAAGTTTGTCCTATAATCTCGAAACGACGACCAGCAATCCAGTGAACCAGCAAAGGTCTCGAACTTGGGATGCATTTTGTTCAGTCATGTCAACGTGATACTCCATCACTGGGCAAAGTGTGTCTCAAGAACCTGGCCACCACGACGGAGACTCCAACCACAGCATCAGCAAAGTAAAGTTCCAAAAGTGAAAAGAAACAGCTAATTCAGAGTTTTAAAATTGAATGGCGATTGTCGGTATGGTCGCTTTTTAAAACCAGGTTCCGATCAAGCGAAGTGACTAGACCGAACACTCGTGCTATAATTTTAAAATGTTCATCAATTTAGGGGATAAAGTGCAGTTGTAACACGTTAATGTATCCAACCAAGGCGGTTGCAATTAGTTTCTTTGGTCGTCCAGCCTTAGGTGATTTTTCTGATCATAAAGCTAGACAACCATTGAAGTTCGTTGTGGCATTTGCAGCCTTCTGATATCGGGAAATGTCCTGAACCAGTGATATCTCAAGCTAACCAGGGCCATTCGCTAAAAGGAACGATCGTTGTGATATGCGTTTTCCTCCGTTACATATCACAGTGATTTTCCTTTATAGCGCATGTTCAAGTCCAAAATTCAACGATTGATCAGTTCTAAGGATCTACGAGCAAGGATCACAGCCTTTAAAGTAGAGAGAATAGCTGCTGCGCTGTATGTTTGCCATCTATATCACAGTGGCTGTTCTTTTTGTACCTAAAGTGCGAAACACCAAGGCTCATCTCGGTTTATATTTTCTTGGTGTGACATTCTCCTACCGTGGTTAGCCCCAGGGAACTGCTGCTGCTGATATATTGTAAAGAATTTCTATATCACAGTGGCTGTTCTTTTTGGTTGCACGGCCAAGTTCAGCGATTTGTCAACTGCGGCCTCAGTGTATCATCATCTCTGTTGGAAAATTGAAAATTGTTCAAAAAGAAGGGAACGGTTGCTGCTGATGTAGTTCTTAAATTCGCACAATTTATATCACAGTGGCTGTTCTTTTTTGTTTGGCAATCGATCTACGTTCAGTGGTTACCCAGGACACGAAATTGAAAATATATATCTATATATATCCCCCTTACAGCTTACTCCTGATTGGGCCAAATTCCTTGAGAACGATGAGGCGATGGCATCTCGCAGCTACTGTGTCAATTTGTCATCTATGTGAGCTTTTATCAATAAATAATGGTTACCTCACAAACAACAATCATTGCATTTTCTTGGTTGAGGTTGTGGTTGGGGGAATATTTGGAAATAAATGAAATATTTGCATTTTAAATAAAGATTTAAAATATTTGGGGGAAAAAATGAAAAATATACAAGACACAAAAAAGATGGAGAGATTTCTATCTATTTCTATTCTATTCATTCATTTCTATTATTATTTTATGCACTTCTTTAAATATTCCCAAAGAATATGTCCCAATTTAAGCCAAGCTATGTTTTCTAGATGCATTTCCATTTCAACTTTGATCCCTGGCTTTAATCATGCGCCAGGAAGTGTCGCCTTAATGTAGGGGGGGAATGTCGTTCTACCAACTTTCACTGCCGCCCCGTGCAATTCCAGGTGAACGAGCACCTGACTTGCATTCATGGAATGGCACGCGTGTGCCGAATGGCCAAAAGTTGGCCAAAAGAAGAACAAGAACTGAGGCTCGAGGCGGCGTGGCAGCTAGCTGCAGGCTGGCCAAATGCAAAACAAGCTAACTGTGAAATGCCATTTTGCATTGACAGTGCCATGGCGGCTCTGTGCCGTAATGAACGTATGTACATACGTACTGGCTGCCAATGGCCAGCAGCCATTGTTGCATTGTGGCCAAGGACGCAGCTGTCCTGCCACTGCCACAGCTCCCGTTCCCCTGCCCCTTGCATCTGCGAGTGGGTTTTGCTAAAATTCCGCTCTCTACCAACCGGATGCCAGGAAACTCAGAAGGAAGGGGAAATCGAATGCCGGAAATGCGATTAAAATGTTCCAGCAGGAAAGCATACAATACAGTAGTCAATGCAAGTTACTACACACACGAAGGGGGGAAGAGTGCTCCTGAAAGAAATGGGAGCTTATAGATATATCGAGCTTATGGTATCAATTAAATAATAAATAAATTTCTGAGATAATAACAATCAAGCTGCTCCAAACTTGCATTCTTTAATTCACGTTTCTAAATATTCAATAAAATTTCATCTAAGCTCTGTAAAATTATGAACAGATTATCTTTTATTCTGAATATACTGGAATACGCATCTAAAAATTGTACTTAAATGCTGCTACTCAACCTTCGCATTAAACCGATAGAGGTAATTCTCCACGCGAATCTTCTGGCGGAGCACCTTACGCGTCTCCTTCTCAATGGTGGCATTGGTGCCGTCATGAAGATGGAAGAAGGCACAGTTGCGGGCGGGCACAAACTGCTTGATCTTTTGCTGCCGACTAAAACGTTCCGACACCTGCACGCTGCACTTCTTCATGGCGGCCACAGCGGCCTGCATGCACGGCCGACACATGTCCTGGTCGTTGCCAAAGTTATGGAAGTAATCGCCCACAGGCTTCTCGCCACATACCGAGCACCGGGCTAGGTTTACGGGACTGCAGAAGACCGCCACCGAGGGCCAAATGATGCGGCGGTAGCCGAAAGCCATCTCCACGTGGCTTTCCGGGTATTCGAGGTGGCGCGTGTAGGTGGAGGGGCTGAAACAAGAGTGGGAAAAGTTGTATCAAAGAATATATAACATGAAAATAAGAAGGATATAGGTTTCCATTTATAGGAAATAATCAGAAAGAAGTTGTCTTAAAATATATAAGAAATTTATTTTTCAGAGTTTTATAAACCAAATAAATTTCTTTATTTATCCAAATTACTTATTACCTCCTTTCAATATCCTCTTACTAAGCAGAAAAGTCTAAACATTACCCATTATCATATAATTATTAAGGCTTATATAAACCCTAAAAACCCTTTTATAGTTTAAGTTTTCTCACGATTTCTATTTAATATTAACTCACCCCGGAGTCATCCACTTTTGATCTTTCACAGTCGCCTTTTTAAAGGTGAAGGAATACTGTGTACCAGGAAAATCGGTGGCATAAGTTCCTACTGGGGGATAGCCAAGCTCCCGGTAGGACGGCAGGCGTGGCATCTTGTTGGCCAAGGCGGAAAAACCCGCCTTTGATGGGTACTGTAAATAAAAGGTTATCATTAAACTTTACTTAAAATATATTCTTAAAATTACCTTGAAACCAATGGTACTGGGAACATCGTAGTCAGCAGGACCCGCAGCAGGCTGCTGTGTCTTGACGAAGCTGTCGCGGACGAAGTTACCCTCTGAATCCCTACGGATTTTCTTCAGAAAACCAATCGTAGGCCACACCGGCGGATTAACCACATACTCGAAACCTGCAAGAGCGAGAGTGTCCTGGAAGTTTAGCAATCAAGAAATTCAAAGGATGTGCACCTAGCTCATTGCAACGGGCCACAATGAGACGCGTCTCCGAGCGTTGGCGACGCAATTTCTCGCGCTCCTGGGCATTGGGTCGCTGGGCACGCATCTTGGCTGAAAGTCGGCAAAGGACTGGCCCGCCAGGGTTTAGGCCAAAATCGACGCTCTGTCGAACCGTGACAGCCGCCGCAGCACACGCATCGCAGCACGCACCGCACAGGACCAGGACACACTCCCTCACATCGATGATATAAAATCAATATGTCTCAACCGTCGACGGTATGCCGCGAAATCAGTATACGATGTTTGATTTCATTTGGCACACGTCTAGACGGCTTAGCTCCCTTCATAATAATTCAATGTTTCTATTTTTCTACTTTCCTACTTTTCTATTTTTCTATTTTCTATTCCATTTCCCTGTTCGGGCTGACTGACTGAATGACAGACTGACTCGCTGAACTTTGACCCAGTTGGCCCAATTTTGTTCGGTCTTAATAGCTCCGGAGGGGTTCGCGGAAATGGGGCATAAAGTGGTTTGTCATTGGTGTCGATAACAATAGGTGGGTGGAAATTGTTTTGCAGTGCGTGTTGTGTTTCGGAAAAACATTTAAGCTCTAACCGTGTGGAAGGAAAGCAGGTTTTCAGGGCCTTTATATACCCAGCAGAAATTAATTTTATTTTTGGTATAAGCTAATCTGAGAAGGCCTTTCAGCTAACTTTTCAACATCAATAAATAAATTCTACAAATTAAATTTCCCATAAAAGAATATTGTTTTAACACTCACCCTCCATCGGTAAAAAGTCCTAATGCAACAGATTTCACCACCAATAAGTAGCAATTAAAATTTTGTTAATAAATGGCTCTCAATGCCAATTTGGCAGACTGAAATGTTGTCAACAACTGATTGTCTGACACAAACAAAGGCTTTTCCCTGACATTTTATGGCTCGGCAAAGTTTTGAAATATATTTCTGAAATATGTATTACGTACCTGACCAAACTCAAGAGGAATGTGCCAAACTGAATATACACATCCGTGGAAAATATGCACACGCTAGGACTGGAAGTCAGACAACGACGATTGCTTTTCAACAATTTTCCGGACGGTTTCGCCGGCGACGGCTTCCTGGCCTGGCTTTTAGCAACGGAATGGCTGCATGACATTAATGCCAGTTAACCCCGACATTGTCATCAGCTGCAGCCACCAAGGCTTGGCTTGAGGTTTTTACTTTTTGGCCAGGACCAGGACCTTAACGTCTCCAGCCGCACTTTCCACTTTTCCACCTGCATTTCCACCTGTCCCCCAGCTGGCATACACACACGCACATGAATGCTAATGTTGCAGCGGCGGCAATGGCGGCAGCACGCACAAATGCACAACCGCAGTGCAGCCACAGGAGCGCACAGGCAGACATCCACATCCGCCAGGATAAAGACAGTGGGTAAGGATTGTTTTTTAAGGATTAAAATTTACACAAGGCACTTTATTAATTTAAGAAATTAAATTATAATTCGTTGCCATGTGATGCACAAATTTTATTTTGAATTTCAAACCTAAAATAACGTTTTAAATAATTTCCAGTTTCCTGATTACTAAAGATCTCCGAGCTATGTTTTAACCACTGTGCCAATATAAGGACGAAGGCTGCTTAATTCGTGCAAATAAAATCATTGTGCAACATATGTTTGGGTCGGCAGTGGGTCTATTATAATATGGTGAGGTGGCAGGTTGGCAGGGAGTGCAGGACGCATCTCAAGTGGCACTGCACATCCTGTCCTGCAGTCCTAGAACTCCTAGACCTCGGAGCACGGAGCACGCCACATTGTTGCCACAAACTTGCAACGCAATTACACTGCAATTGCGCATTATTCAAGTGTTTTGATTGCTCACGAAATTCGTAGGCGGTGTGCGAAATGTTAATGAAAGGAGGCAGAAGCTTCGCCTCCCAGGGGAACGACAGGGGTTAATTATGTCAACAATTAGACTGTTGTGCACTCGGGAGTTCCTGGATCAGGAACAGTAAATGGACCAGGTTCCTGGTAAATGGAAAAGGGAAAAGGGTAGTAAATGGCAAATGGAAAATGGAGTTGAATTCATTAAACGTAAACCATACCAGTTCTGTGCAAAACAAACAATTGCTCCACTGCTGCTCGAGGCGTGGTCCTGCCATTTTGGGCTAGCCAAGTGCCATGTCCTACACAGGCAATTACAGCAACAATGGCTTCTGCCAGCCATCGAGTGAAATGCAAATAAAAATGCACCGACAGCAACAGCACCAGCAACAGCAACAGCACCAGCAGCTTCGTCTCTGAATCCGACTCCAGTTTTGCGGCATCTCCATTTTGCAATGGCACGCAGGGGGCTGGCAAAAAGTGCCCACAAACGTGCCATTCACATGCAAAGGCCAGAAATTTCTGAGACTGCCGACCGATTGCACTGCGAAAAAATATAGCTTAATTCTTAATTTAAAAGTCAAGAGTTTAAGAAACACTTGAATAAATAATAAAAGGTTATGATAGTCCCTAAGACCAAGTTTTAGAATTATAATTTATATTTTTTAAGCTTCAAATGTTACTGCTAGATTTTCTCTCTGTGGTCTTTTTTTTTGTGGGTGTCCGGAAGTGACAGGGACCTGGTCCGGGTCCTGTTCGTGCTCTTTCTCCTGTCTCCTAGCCGAAACGAAAATTTGACTCACAATAAAAACAGGACAACAATAGCAGCAGCAGCAGCGACGTCGCCAAAAACAAAAACAGTTTAAGTCCACTGTGGAGCGGAAGTGCCGCTTATTACGCAGGATGTGGTTAACCGGAAATGAAACGAAACAAGCCAAGTGCGACAAGTCGTCCTTGTGCCCGTGCCCCTTGTTTATGGCCCAAATGCGTGACGCGCTCGCTCTCTGAAGTGCATCCAAAAACTAATAACGTTCGGGGGCCTTTAACTTGGTTGGCCTGCCTTTCTTTGAGCCACTCAAATTGGCGCTCCAGCGGCCACTCTTTGTTGGCCTGGCTAGCAATCAGCAAATGTCAGGCCAATAGCTAACAGTCAGCTCACAAACAGGCAGCAAACAGCGGCTCCGCCGATTGCCATGATGACGTTGAAATCAAATTACAAGATGCCCTGACATTTTGCCACTCGCCTCCTTCCATCCCAACCATGGCCACCCGTTAAACCACGCCCCCAATCCACTGGCAGTCGCCGCCCCCTCATTATCCACCCCCCGCTGACCCAAATTCAATGCAATGCGTTTGCAATTTGTGCGCCAATGCGGCGGGGTTAATCATGCTAATAAACACCAACGTTGCACTTGCAGTTGTCGCTGCTGCTGCTGCTGCTTCTGCAGCTGTTGCTGTTTCTGTTGCTGATGTTGATGTGGCTCCTGTTTCCATTTCACGGCGAGGAAGGAGGATACAATCAGGAAGGGTTTCGAGTGGGAAATATCCTGTGAAGAACGTATTAAAAGAACTATAGAAGGTTGCAAGACGATCGCTGGTAAAGTAGGTTTCAAGGGTTTAGCTTACTCAGCAATTTTGTCGAGTCCCAAGTCCACTTTTTCTCACAATTTTAATCGATTAAAAAATCTTATTTAATATTAATAAATTTATTATATTTTTAGTTCTAAAAATAACATTTTTCGTGTTTTACTTGCTTACTCCAACACCTATATACTCCTTCAAGTTCCCAGGTACTGAGCCTGAAAAGCCTTGCATACTTACGGGCAGCGAAGTAAGGATTTTGGTCCTGGCCCAGTGTCGATATAGAACCAATGTTCGTCCGTCGTTGCTTTTTGCGGTCGTTGCGTGGCATTCGCCATTCAAGTAGGGCGATTGTGTTGTGGTTGATGGTTGGTGGGGGAAGGTCCCGCTCTATAGCTGGAAATCATACAAAATTGCAATGATTATGCACGCGCCTAGTTGGCAGTCAATTGTGGTCAGGTTCTCATTTGTGTGCGGGCCCAAAGTGGCCCCATTAATGGTGGCAAATACGGTTGATGGTGGCTGCCACTTTATTGTAATGCGAACACCAGCTGTTTCCAGAGAATTCTTTACAATTAAGGCAAAGGTTTCTCATTAAATTGAAAAGAGAAAAAATTATATTTTTATTCCTAGTTTTCCATTGAAATCGAGAATTTCCCTTTCCCAAAAAAATGTATTCGTATGATCCAACCAATATATCATGCATGATGTGCTGAGCCAACGCAAATCCCCGGCACATTATCTAATGATTTACTGAAATTGTCGGTCCTGGCCTCACAGTGAAACGAGAGTGAAACTTTCTTGACACTGCAAAATGCATATGTGTGTGTGGGAGGGGTCACACACACAACACACACAGCACACACACTCACATGCTGTCAGCACAAAGAGCAAGCCAAGCAGGCAAAAGCAATCCTCAGCTGCCGTCTCATCATTTCAGCTGTCACATTAAAAATGCATAAATGTTGCCTAAATGCAATCCAAGAAATGCAACTGGCCGTAATACGTGCAAAAACTAAGGGAGAAGGGGCCAGGGAGAGAGGTGAGGGGCAGGGGCAAGGCGCCTCCAACCAATCAAAGTGTTCCATAGAAGCGGTGGCAGGGTGGAGGTGAAAGGGCGAGCGACGAGCTGAAGCATACAATTTGTAACTCGCCTGCCATTTTGTGGGAAAAGATGGTAAAATGCACTGGGAAAAAATATACAAGGAATCTGATAATTATATAAAAGATTTGAGACAATAAAAGACGAGTCTGTATATCATAAAAACCATTACATTTGGCTAGAAATTAACTGTTTAATTATCGTAATGATTTTAAACATTATCCTAAATCTGTAGAAGGACATATTTTCTTGAACTACAGAAAATATCATAAAATAAAGCCCAAGTCTTTTTATATTTAAACGACTTCTTAAATCGTTTCTAGAATGGAAATACCTTAAGTCTATTCCCTCAGTGCAAATGCCTTTGGGCCTCCGGCCTTGTCTTTGCCTTTACCTTTGCCACTGCCTTGTCTGATGTTGCCTACGTTGCAGGTGCGAGGCTTGGGGATTGGAATGGGATGTGGATATGGACGTGGAAGTGGAAGTGGGAATGGGAATATGTTCCTGGCTGCGGATGTGTGTCTGTGGGGGGACTCTGTGCCTGTTTCTCTGCTGATTGTCGTACTGTTGATCTGTGTTTTCACTTAGATATTGGCCCGGGGGCCGGGCGATAACGGTACGTGTGTGCTACCATCGATACAGGAAGTTTGTTTGTGGCCAACTTGCTGAGTGGGCAGGACTTGGGTAGCATGAGGAGCCTCCTCCTGACATGATGGGTATGCGGTGGGGACCAGGAGCGTATGCCAGGCGGATTGCCTGTGGAAAGTTCTGCTGAAGGCTGGCCCAAAAGTGCACAGTAGAAAGACGACTGGCAGGCAGGCAGGCAGGCTTTCGTTATCCAGTAAGCAATCGTTTCAAATTGAATTTTCTATTTACCCAGTCGTCGATATGTTTGGAATTGCCCAACGACTCTCGGTTCCTCCTTTCGATTTGTTTCGCCAAGTTCTCCAGACAAAAGTTAAGCCAAATGAGTTGCACTCAAATATGGATGTACCGCCCCTCGAGGCAGAGTGAAGTTTTTCGCCAAATAGGATTCCTACTAGCCCTCTATAAGCGGTCTTACGATTAGCGTCTGCTCTGGGTGTTAATTCCCTAGTATTGTATAATTTTATATATTTATTTATGGAATATATAAAGTCCCCAAATCAAACTCTATTATTTCTATAATAATTCCAAAACAATTCCCCCAGCAGACATATGAAGCTGCCTAGTAAAAACAAAATGTACAACTTGGTCAGCGACTCAAAGTCCTTGAGAGTGAGGCTGATAAACGGTTGATAGTCATCCGTCAGCTGCACCACCAGACCAATCCTGATCGCCTCCTGGTCGCTCCTACTAACCCAGTGGCTCCAAAAGCCGAACTGACGCGAGTGGGTGCTGAATTTATAGAAGTTGCGCTCGAAGGGCGAGTTCCACTGCATCGGAAAGCGCAGCATTTGGTAGGTGGTGCAGAGCTTGGAGGCCAGGCGAAGGTGCGGCCGGTTCATGCGGCGCTGCTGCAGCTGGACCACAGCCCAGTGCTCCGCTGTGGTGCAGTAGGCGTAACTGGTGTTCAGATTTTCCAAGTGCTCCCTCAGCGTGGTCCTGTTGACTACCAGGAGGCGTGGCTTCAGCGCCGACGGTAACAGTCCTGCGGTAAAGTACATTTGCATTTCCGATTCCGTGAGCATGAGGCGCAGGGGCGTGGCCAGAAAGTCCTTGGCCGTCTCTATCTGTGGCCCCGGCAACTAAGATAAACAAAAGGTTAGATGTACCTCTAATAACTATCTATAACTTAACTATCTTACCTGGGAGGTAAAGGTGGACGAAAGATTCCCAGTGCGCAATGACCACAGAACAAAGGAGGCTAGAAGCATGGCCACATGGATGAACTTGTACGGCACCCTCAGCCGTTGGAACTCTCCGCCTGGTAGCGATTGCTGGAAAAAGGCCACCAGGGTAAGTTGGATGCCCCGCCGCCCTTCGGTGCGCACCAGTTGCCAGGCCAGGGTTGTGACCACAAGGAGTATCAGAAAGAAGCATCCATTCACACGAATCACATGGCGCATGAATCGTGCCGAAGGCAATTCACGTATCCATGGCACCAGGACACACGTGTTCGTGGCTGCCAGCGGAAAGCTGCCGGCCGTCAGCGAGGAGCCCAGCTGCATCGGCGAAAAGGGATGGACGCCCATCTCAATCTCACCGCGGGCAGCGGCTAGCATCAGGTGCTCCGGGTAATTATACCTGTCCACACCGGCCACGGGTTCCAGTCGGAGGCGACCTCGTCTCAGCTTCACATAGGCGTGCAGCATGAAGCCCAGGGTTCCGGCTATATGGCCGTTTGGTAACTGAAAAATTTAGATTAAAGTGAAATGAAATGAGTTAGTTTAAGACTAAACCTGCTTACAAAAACCCTCATTTACTGACCTGAAAAGCCACAGGAGGATCTTGAAAAATAGGCACCTTAAATTCATAACCCCTTAGATCCATCAATATATCCATGTGCTGGTATCCCGTCTTGGTCAAATTCAGGAGCGTTAGTTCCGGAAAAGGAGTGTAACTAAATAGTTCATTGTGCCACTTGACGCTAACGAATTTACCAATTTTCATAACTGTATTATGGTGGAATGTTAACATGACATTGGTGAATCTATTCCGCCAGCACCAAGCAAAAAATATTTTCAATTCACTCGCTGTCGGTGGTCGGTCCCCCAGGCGTTTGTGGATAAAAAGCATCGGAACATAATGCTGGCCAGCCAAACCGTCCGTAAGGACATCGAAAATAGGCTCCTCCGAAGCTAGAACACTCGAAATACTGACATAGACCAAAGTATTGTAGCCCAGAAGGTGACGTAGACTTATATTCCGCCTTAATCCCCATGTCACAATGGGCATTTGGAACTCTTCGGTTAGCGATTGCTCCAGGGATTCAGCCACAATTCTTGGTGAACGCTGCAGCTCCCTGCCTATTCCATATACAGCCAGAGTTTCGATTTGGTTCTTGGCTATCATTTGCCGTGTCAAATTATGTATGAATTCCGATTCATAATTGCCACCCTTAATGGGATAAATCGGTGTGGTCAAAGCACCGGGAAAAATGCAAAATCCGCACACGAAATATAACACACCGAACATTATCCTTAGACTGAACTGAACAGAAGCTTGTGACCCGCTTAAGAAGTCTGTAAGCTATTTTTTTATCTCTGAAAGTAGATCTCCAAGTTTAAGCTAGTATTTGCGCCAGTCATGGAGTATAAAAGGGTTGAAGTTCTATAATTATAAGCCATAATTAAAGGCCAATAATATTTGAATGAGTTGGCAAATTAGGTTTTAGGAGCAATATAAAAGATTATAAATTTGTACAAGAGTGACGTCAATTTACAGTGGTTTCCACAAATATAATGTCTTGGAATATATGTTTTAGAGAGATTTTTCTAACTTGAATAATTTTTTGAACCCTAATTATTATTATTAAATTTTAAGCTATTCCCAAATAATTTTCTCAACCAATAAAATATTCAAAGAATATTTAACCTGCACTTCTAAATACTAAACCGCACAATTATCTCAGCCAAATATAATTTCCCCTGTTGACACCTTGCAATCATGGCTGCCATCTTACCCGCCATTCGTCGTCACTCACCTTCTGGTGAACTGAAAACCCCCTTTTGGAATGATTGATGCTCAAGTTGATTGATGTCTCTTTGCGGCGGGATGAACCTCTTACTTGCCGCCGGCAAGTCTGTCGAAAGTTTCGCCAGCGACACACACAGAGGGCACATGGCCCCCGAAAAATATTATTAATATCAGATGGCAGTGTCGCTCAATTTAAAATATTACTAGCAAACACATTCCGTGAACTTGAGTAATTTTTTACAAACAACTTTTGGAATTACTTAATCGCAAAGTTCTCTGGCAGAGAAATGTTTGTCGACAAAAAGGTGAGGAAGAAGAAGAAAATGAAGACAGGAAGAAGGAAACGAAGGGAGCGAAGCGAAAGGTAGGCGGCACATAAATTGTGTTTATTATGAAGGCTGTAGCATACTTTTGTGCGCAATTTAAAGTGCAAATACGAAGAGCAAACGGGGAATCCCCCAGTCCAATCTGCTTTTCTTCCCTCCCCCCAGTTCTCTCTCACGCATTTCATTAAAGCGCAATGAAGACATTTTCAGGCGGGGAAGGCGTGCGTGCGTGTGTGTGTGTGTGTGTGTGCCGGGGGAAAGCTGTTAAAAAATATTTGAAACACTTGAATGTTTCCCAACTGACACTAGGCCGTGGGGTTGGCATCTTCGCGGCCCTGCGAGCTGCCCCATAAAGAACAATAAATATTATTTATGGCCCCGGTGATAAGGATACACACACGCACACATTCCTACGCAGCTGCAGTCCGCCTTCACAGGTCCTGTCGCTTGTATTTCTATTTCTCCATATCTAATCGGTGGCATTCCTGGCATGCAAACAGAACGAAAATATTTGCTAAGGTATGTAATATACTGGAAATATATTAAAAAGTAATAACAATAAGAACTTTATATTGAGATGGTCATTTTATATTTGATAATAATTAAAATAGCAACTATTCCAAGCATTATTTTAGCAGCTACTCAGGCTTTTATTTTATGGAATTTGTTTTATTAAAAAATTAGTATAAAATCTTAGCTTTAAATTGCTATAAATTCTTTTATTTCTACATTTTTAATTGATTTAAATTTTTATTTTTCTCTGTGCAGAAACCCTTTGCTGTGTTTCGTTGAGTGCCCGCTAGGTGGCTTCCTTTATAGTTGGCCTAATGAACTCGCATACACGTACATTGGGCGGGCATAAATGAGCCTTTGAGCCCGCCATTTTAAACACCTGCGTCACATAAAATAAAGTCACACCTACATACACACAGCCAAGGCACAGTTGGTGTGTTTACCTGATAAATACGGGCGCAGAGCCGGCACAGAGACAGGCTCGTGTTTATTTTAATAATGTTAACCTAATTAAGTGATTAATATGCAAAATGTGCGCAGAGATTAAAACGATGAGCGCACTGTGTTTAATTATCGAATTAATATTTTTTCATTCCGCCACCTGGCTGGCTGTGAAAATCGTTAGCCGTCAGTTTAAGGTTAAAGTGTGACAGCAATAGACCTAGTTTTTGTGCATGTGTTTGAGTTTTTGGTAATATCAGACCATTAATCAAGAAACTGTCTGGGCTGACAGGAAATTTTACGCCCCTGACACTGACAATCGCTTGTTTACATGTGAAATTGCCATCTCAGATAATGCGTTTAATTTTGAGTTTGCAGGTTAAAAGGTAAAATTATTTAAAGAGCTCTTAAAGCTGAAATTTACTTGTATTTAAATAACGTGACCAACACCTATATTTATTTATTAAAATCTCAAAAGCTTTTAGAAATTGGAAAATATAAATGCAAAGCTCAATTTATGGCATATTTTAGAGGGCTTAAAGTAAATACGAGCTCGCAAATAACACACATAAAAACCAATTTACTCAGATTTAGTTATTTATTTCCAAAGTAAGCAGATACAATATGAATTTACCGACAAATTGGAAGCCTGATTTATATCGCTTTGCTCGGCCACACATCAATATGGGTTTACAGGGGAAAATTTGCAAATATCCACACCCCCTTGCCTTTGAAGTCGTCACCACTATTTGGATTTGTTTCCCAATCAGTCGACATTATATGCGGGCTATATTTGCATCATTAATAGATGTGTGTAGAGGGCTTTATAATTCACGAAAGTCCCTTTTGGCAAGATGTTTAATCTACGCAAATATTGATCTAGAGACCTGCCTGAGTCGGCCAGTAATCCAAAGATAATTTCTATTATCTCCTGCGTCAATAAATTTTGCTGAATTTATAGAGTTTGGTATCCTCACGTTTAGTTTATGGTGTCCAGGTGATGCCCTTCAAGTTAATAACGAAACTTCTGAAGACGAACATCTGCTCCATTTCACTTATCCTCTCGAGAGTCCGATTAACGTATATCCGGCAATTATTTTGCGAAAGTGTTACTGCCAAAAAGTAGGCAAGGCGAAGGAAGTGTTTTGCATAAGCCTTCGTCCTGCAATCTTTCGACACTAAAAGCTACTCAACGTTTGTCGTTGTCGTTTCCTTTTTTTTTGCCTGCTTTCAAGCAGCTAATTGATGAAAGCTCCAAATGGTCGTGTAACGACAGCAGAGAAAAAAAAGGGGGAAAAAAAAGGAAATCTCTATGAGCATTTTTAACGCTTTTAAAGGTGCTTCTGCTAAACGTTGATCATTTATATAGAGTGGGGACAGGAGAAAGGCCTTGGCCAGCTGTAGGAGACGGAGGATGGCTTTGGAAATTAGAATTAATATTTTTCCGCTGAGTTTACACAATTTCAAGTTGGCTGGCGCGAAAAATGCATGCTATGGTCAACATCCCCAACCCATAAGCACTGTGCTGCGTGTTTGGCACCCTTTTTATGTCCTTTAGGGTATATTTTTTATGTTTTTATTTATTTTCCGATGTAACCTGGGAGAAAAGTATACAGAAACCGTTTTTTAAAGAAAATTTACTTGGGATTTTGGTATAAAATTATAAAAAAATCTTTTTAAGAAGAGTTTTTTGAAGATCTAAGAACAAATGTGTTTGTTTTAAATTAAGTTTAATATTTAATATAATATTATTTAATAATATATAATTTTTGTTTTGTTTATCTTTCAAATTATGAGTTCTCCTTTTTATACAAATATTATATCCACATCCATCTCACGACCCCTTGCCAGGGTATTCCCAGCTTCGATTTCCTAGAACTGTTCCTTCCTTCCTCCTGTTGTGTGTGTTTTTGTGTGGGGCAGGTGAGGTGTGCAGGTGAGAAGGAAGTAAGGAGCCCATCTTGTGCTGAGCCAGCGTGCTGCAGTGGTGCATTCGTGGCAGCTCCAGATGCAGCTGCTGCAGCACTGATAATAAATTCATGATGAAGTGTAATTTATACACTTCATATGCGCCCAGCTTTCCTTTTGGCCCTTTTCCAGCCCTTTCTCTGGTGTTTTTTTTTTTGTACCCCCCTCTTTAGCGAGCTTGACAGAGGTCTGACCCAAAAGGCGAAAAACTTTCCTCAAGGCCTGCCAGCCATGCATTAAACCTTGAAATGTTTGCGAGCCATGGGAATTCGCTAAAAACTAATTACAAATGCCGCCCAGAACGGAAAGAAAGTGGAAAGCTGTTCGCCGCCTGGCTAAAATTTCATTTCAAATTAATCTAATTTTTTGAGGTTCTATTTTTCTGGGGTTCCTATTTTTTGTGGCTCTCCTTCGGTTTCGGTTTCGGGTCTGCGGAATTGCGTCTAATGAGAAATGCTGATTTTGCACTCTGCATGACGTTGCATACCAATGAGGGGGTTCCGGTGGTGCTGGTGGTGGTGCTGGTGGTCCAGCAGTGGTCTTGGCATATGATTTCCCTGGAACTGGCCTGCATAATTGCATAATTAGTGGTTAGGTGTTATGTAAATGATTCTGGAACTACGTTGATTGGCTCTACGCACAAGAAAGTGACCTGCTAATGACTCAATGGCAGCTAATTGGAGAGGCGAGATGCCAGCTCGATACCATCTCTATTAATTGATGACTTTTCGATGAACTTCGAGTGGCTGAACCATGAATTATAAGCTGTGTTTTCGGGGGAATCTTAAAGTGCTCGTGTCACACACACCAAATATGGCTTCTAAGTAGAATTTAATGCCCATTTAAATTGTTAAATACTCGAGAGCCATTCCCACGTCGCTCTAACCAAACGACAGCTTGACTACGTATTTGCTCGGATGTTTATCTGTTTACCTTTATGATTATATGCATTTGGTATTGGCCCGGCTGTTGGTCACTTAGTTTTCACCTGCCATCCTTCTGTCTGCTCTGAGCAGCTCTTTAGCACCTTTGAGGTGCCTTGGTTTGTGTGTGTTTGCCCAGCAGAGAGTAAATATTATGGACATATATGTATTCACGTCTATGCATTGGACCATATTTGGTTCCGCTTAAATTACCATAGGAATATGTTAGATGAATGCAGCTTAATCTTCGGGTACGCTTAGGACTAGGAAAATGCATACTTGCAAGTCATTTGTGGTAAATAGGAAAATAATTGCTGAAAATCGATACTCTGGTGTCTTGTTCAAGTTTCAAGAGGGCCTTGCTTTAACATTTTTTGGTACAAGAAGGGAAGAAAATTAGATATTCATTGGTTCTGTTGAAATATAAAGTTATGCATACAACT
>JAEIIL010013841.1:0-10670 GCA_018905715.1 Drosophila lini | reverse complement strand
GCCATTTATATCAAAAAAGCTGAAAGTACAATTTTATAAAATAAATATAACAGGCTTAAAGTTTCGTAAGCACTTTATATGGCGAAAACTTTAGGTACATTTTCTATAAAAAAATATAAATGTATAACAGTACATAGCTGTAGAAGTATAAGTATTTTTCAATTTTGTACTGAATAAGCTAAAAAGGCATTCACAAAGGATGTGCTATCCACCCCTATTAGAAAGTTAGAAATGAGGGGAAAATGAATTTTCGTTCACCCCTAGATGTTTATTTGTGCTATAACCCCGACACTGCCATAATGAATACAATGAACATCCCCTTTCTTGCAATCGCAGGAGGAGCTTAGAGAGCTAATAAATGAGCTAAAAGTGCATTATCTCCTCTTTCAAACGCCCAGATATCTGGTTGAGCATTTTGTTGGCAAAAATAAAAAAACTAGCATGCATATAAATTGCAAGTTATTTCCCGGTGCAACTGCTGCGCTGGTTAGACATTGCATCCCTTGACGGTCACATTTTTATTTGCCAGCTTTGCATTTTGCACCAACAGAAAAAAAAACAAACCCAAAGAAATGACTAAAACAAGTAAAAAAGCAAAGCTTTTACTTTAATTAAATGCGTGCGTGTTGGGAAAATCCCAATTTAGAATTTCTCTGACTTTGTTCTATATCCCCCAGATGTTGGCTCCTTGATTAACGGCCGCCGCCTCGGCGCCTCTTTCCTTTCCTGATGCTCCTGGCTCCCCAATGATTTTCCCTAGCATACTTTTATACTGATTGAGTGTGGCTTATCTGCATTGCCTTGTGGCCGTGCATGAGTGAGTGTACCTAAGCCCGCCTGGGCCTGACATAACTCATCTGATGGTCGTTTATGTCAATTGTAAGGAAATCAGCGCTCGGTCATTATCCATAAAAAATTGTGCCTCAATATAAGGAAGCAGTCGCAGAGCCACCGAGACGAATGTTGTTATTTAAATGGGTATACATGTAACATATGACGTTCTTACTCCGAGATTATGAAGTGCGTGGGTCGATTTGCGAATCAGAAATAAAAGCGCGTAATAACGTATCTTGCAAGGCCTATCAAATCGGAAGCAATTTTGGGGAGATGCTTGAAGTCAATACAGAAGTACCTAAACAAAAATTACATAGCTTAAAGATAAAAAGAGTAGCGAGCATTAAACGTTAAGGTTTAAGAACCATTATTTTTGTTATATTTTTTTTCTATTAGCATCACTAATAAGAATTTACTTACCGCAATTTTGGTCTTTCGGCTGCAAATCCCATTCTAAATGAAATGCAGAATCGTTATTATTTATCTTTTTATTTTTAAGAGTAAAAAGTGTTTTATGTTTATTTATATGTAGCTGGCTGCTTAGCAACTTTTGCTACATAGTCTTATTAAATTCAGAAAACAAATTTTTATAGCACCCCTCGCAGAGCCAGACGGTGAACGCCCTCCCTTTAACCAATAAAATACCAATCTCAAAGCTCTTCAAAAAAACACTGGAAAATTATGCCCTTTCTTGGGGTATTGTAATTTATTTCCAGGATTGCAGCACATTTAAGAAGACATTTTACAAACTTCAAGGGTATACAAACTTCGAGTTTCTTTCTCGTTATTATTGTGAATGCCACTGCTGGTCCGCTTTCGAGACCGTGCCATAAATTTGAAATATTAAAAAAGATATCGAATGGATTATTTTTAATATATTACCCACCATGTATAAGAGAGTGCACATTCCATCCAACGAAAACTGCAGTCTGTAGCAGGCACATTGGGGAAACCATGGATGCTGGCGACCAAAGCCGAGCTGAAACGAATCGCAATTAGCCTGCTGCAAGTGTCTCTCCCACCAGTCCGGCTCCGTCCACATATCCTTATCCTAGCCGAGTGTTGCTACAAATTACCATCAGTAGCATCCTTTGCCAAAGTCCTACCAACACCCACATCCTCTCCGCATTAACATTGCCAACTCTCGAAACAGCACAGCTGGCATTTTCCGCTGCGTAATCCTTTTATTAATCCCCTTGGCTTGTTCTAAAATCCTTTACACTGCTGTTGTCACTTTTGCAAATCACGAATAAGAAACCGCAACCTTAGGAGAAATGTTTATCAGTATTTAATGTTAACGTAATATAAATATTATAAATCTACAATTAAAAAAGTATAATCAAATTATAAATTAACTTTTATTTGGTTAATAACTTTTTGCTTTTTTAATTCGCAATACAGAAATATGCGCTCTACGTTGGTAAATAGTATTTTTAATTAAAGGTAGTGATTGTGGTCGGTTAGAAACTGTAAACTTTTTATATTGAACAACTTTATAATGAACAAATAAATTGAATTATTTATTCTATTCCACTTAGAAAAACTTATATTTATTAATTTAGAGGACTTGCAACCACAATGTGGTGAAATGCAGAGTTTCGTTCAGAGATCCTGATTGTCATTACAATAAAAGTAAAATAAGTATTAGAAATCAACAAAAATCTTCAACACCCCTTTTTTCTTCAATGTTTAGCGTATATTAAAATTTAATTGGCCAGAGGTATATAGCTTCTCCCACAGCAGTCAACCATTTCTAAAACTCCTCTCCCCAATCGCCTTACCCTTGTCCCAGAGAGCGTGGAATATTTATGCGCGCTGTGTAATTTGTGTTGATTATTTTGCCCTGTTTGTTGTTACTATGGAGTAAAGCAGCTGCTGGTCCCGGAGAAGTGCTAAAAAGTATTACGCATTTCTTGGCGTATGGTTTTTTAATAAAGCGAATTAATCAGGAGGTCCTCTCCGAAAACGGCAGCGGGAGACGTTGAATCGCTTTTCAACCGGCTCGGCTCACTTGTCCTCTTTCATCTTGCGAGTTGCGCAGCGAAAAGCGCTCAACATTAAAAATTCAAAATGCACTTAACGAAGCATGGCGCGTAAACTGATAGCCAAGATTGGTTAGAGGTGAAGGCTTAGAACCGGAGGATGCTCACCACTAGTGTTGCTCGGAGCGCGACCTCCTGGCTAAGTACTGTATAAAGAGCCTTTCTTGGGTATTTCAGCTGTCATAAGTCTGCTATATTTGGTATCTAGAGTTTTCGAAAAGAGCCATTAAAAAAATTTAAGAGAACTGAGATAATTCAAATTATATCTAAAAATTTAAGAAACTTATTTTAATTTTAAACGTCGTTATCTTAAATTAAATTCCCAGTGGCGGGTACGAGTTATAAATAAGATATCATAAATAATGATTTATTAGAATAAAAGTTAAATTATTATTTAATTAATTTTAATGCCAAAAATATTGTCAAAATTTTTGAGTGGAAGGCACATAAGCTCCTAATATTTTTTATTTCTTTAATATATTTATATAAATATATATTTTTGTTTGTTTCTACGTCTGCTGTTATTTTTCCTTGGTGCTGTTTTTTCACGCACCATGCGCAACGGGCTGGGCCAAGTTAATTGAATTAACTTGACTTTGCCACTTAAGCTTTGCCTTTTAATAATAAGCAGACGGTTAAGTACTTTGCAAGAAACTGCTGGCTGTGGGAAAAGAATATATTTAAATTAGCAAAAACAAAAAAGTAAATGCAAAAATGCAAATAAAGCGACCTAAAACTTGTAAAAGCGAAGACATAAATCATTGCCGGAACATGCCTTGGATGGGCTGAGAGTGAGTTAAATGTCAATAAAAGTAGGCTCCCCTTGTATTTGGTCAACTCCAGCTGCGAATAAATGTCAGAGTCAACATGCCGTATGCGTAATAATGCCATTAGTTTGCGTGCATGCGTGTGTTTGGATGAATGCTAAGTGTGCGTCGTTTACCATCGGCTTGTGCAAGTCCACATAAATCAAATAAACAACTCAATTGAAATGTTAGAGCACTAATTTCATAATTATATTGTCATATCCATTATCCTTCCATTGTGGGCGTATTTGTGTGAGTGTAATTGTGAGTGTGAGATAAATAAAGCAAACAAACAAAAGCACTGCATACTTTCGTGGGCAAGATGGTTTTCCACCGTCCACGTTCACATCCACCACGTTTCGACCTTTAGCTTAATGAGTAAATCGTAAACTAATTGCAAGATAATTAATTTTAATTATTTGTGTATTTTACTTGTATTTCACCGCTGGTCTTCTTCGTCGACGCTCCCCCTAAGCGACATAATTAGACAGGGCCAAAAAACGGAACCAACGGAACCATTAAAAGCACATTAGCTTGTTAAGCGATGGTTCGCCCAAGCTCACCTCTTCTCCTTCTATTTTCCGGCGAAATTCCGTGTGCAAGCACCGGGGATAACAAGAATAACATACGTGCAAGCCTTCTCCCTTCTTCTGTTTGTTGTCATTACTCTGTTCATACATCATTATCATTAAAGCGCTAAATTGTTTTGTTGGCTTAGTATACAAATGTACATATATATAAATTGTCCTGTGAAATGGAGACAGTGTACTTATAGTTCGATATTTGGGCAGTTTCACGTGGACCCAACAATTTCATCAATTATTTTCGATGCCATTTTATTGGTCGGGTAAGTGGGCTGCATAGTGTTTATAATAAAATCTCCAGGGAATCGATGCTTTGTGTGTGAGTTTTATTTTTTCTTCACAATAATGATGAGTCGTTATTTTTGAGTAAGAATGGTAGCTTCAAGTGGAGAGAAAAAATTATATAAAATATAAGATTGTTTGAGCCTTTTCGTATTACTGCTAGGAAATAAGTCCTATGTAATTGTAGTATCTTGCAGCTTGAATTACTTTTTAAAAAGGCCAACAATAAATTAGAATGCTAAAATGTGCTCACCAATAATTAGAATACTCTCTGCAAAGAGTATACAAATTAGGCTCTTTGGAAAAAACAACATTTTTTTTTGGTTCATTCGTAATTTTTTCTTGTCATTCGCCTTCGCTTTCCCTTCTTTCAGATGTTGTTGATGTACAGTTACAAGTTTTTGTATGTATGTATGTGCCATACTTTGTACATGTCAACATTAAATATTCATGATGCTTTCGATGTGGGAGAGAAAAAAATGTAGGGTATGGGGGGTGGAACATGATGTTACATCTTCATACGCAGGAAAGTCGGCTTCACTTTTATGCCTACAACATTTCGTCTCCAAAATGTTGGTATTAGTTTATTTACCGTTACACGCTCAGTTACAGCTCACACACAAACGCACAGTGTGGCCAAGGGCGAGTGGGAAGAGGAGATAGAGTCATTTGGCACAGCCATTAATGTAGCCGCTAAGTGGCAATGTCATGCTAGGCTGGTCTAACTGTGCCGCCTGCCGAAAAGTATGTACATTGTGCCTGCATACATATATATAAATATATATAAAAGTAAAAAAAACCTCAAAAATTGCCAACTGGAAAGGGTGCGTGCTTCCTGCTTACTGAAGAAAGCCGATGGAGAAGTGGGCGGGCGATCTATGCATATTTCATAAGCAATTACTAAGCAATCCCCGCGAAGGGCGTTGGTTGCTTTTAGCCATTTGTCGTTGCGTTGAGTTAGAAACAAGATATAAGAAAAGAAAGACCGCAAAAAATTAAATCGCCAGTCGTCCTACTCAGATGACAAGAGACGCCCTCAAAACTGGTCCACATAAATGATTATTTTATTTTATGACAGCCCTCACACACGATGCTTTGTTTTAGCTTTTTTAAGTCATTGCTTCCTATTATTTTCTTATTGAATTACCCCCAATTGCTTTGAGTTCAGTCCGTAAGAGGGTGTGAGTGCGTGTGACCTGTGTGGGTAGGAAAAAGTTCAAAGCGGCTGACAGCTCTCGTCTCAAATTCCATCCATGAAACAATCCCATTAAAGTCTGATTTTGTCTTATTAAATTTTCATTGTAATGATTTTTTTCGATTGGATAAAAAGTTATTGGGCCAGAAATTAACTGTGAAAAAGTAAAATTATGATATCAAAGAACATCACAAAAAATCGCTGGGGTTTGTTAACAGTATTTATGAGCTAACGATTTTTATGCATTCAAAGAATTTCCAACAGAAAACACATTCTTAGTTGGTGAAGGCATTGTATTGGGAAATTCTTTTGCTAAATCGTTAACCAAATATCGGATACATTAAGCTATCCAAGGGACCAGAAACACATGGCCAAATTGCAAGTTGATTATCTCGCATAGCCAGAGCCAAACAAAAGGCAACAATTATCTTAATTCCAGGTGCAAGTAATTAATGTCCTGTAAGCACATTTCAGCACAATATAACTAACGAAGTCTGGGACCATGACTGTGACTATGACCATGAGTATAACGATACCATCGCACTTAATCTCCGATAAAGACGTGCGTCCTTTGTCCCTTCTTCTTGGCCAAGAGTAGCGAGTGAACAACCAAATATAGATTAGGGAAAAGTTACAGACAAATCAGTGTCTGCCAGTCGGCAGGGCAGAGCTCTATGGTCTCGAATACTTTAGGAGAAACCTATCATAGTCCCTTTTAGATGTTGCTTTTACGTGTGTTGTCACCTGTTTGTATTTTCTAAGTGCGAACTGTCAACAAGTAATTGACTTGTGGGAGGGCAGGTGCTGTTGTAAAAGTATAATAATATTTTTTAGTAAATAAATATAAATATTAAAATTTAGTAAAAAAAACATCCTAAATGGCTACAATGATCTTTAATTCTTTTTGTATCGTAATCCTAGGAAACCAATATTTCTCGTCTTATTTGTATGGCTAAATCGAAATCATACTTTTAGGCTTTATACGTTTCGAATACATTGATCCCTGCTAGTAGCAATGTTGAACAGAAATCGGTAAAACTTTTACGAGCTTACCAGTGAAGTTCACCTGTCCAGCATACATAACAAGAAACAGTTTTCCTTTGACTACGTTATCATACACATATGTATATGTGAGTGTATAACCAGGCTACATATAATTTTTGGTTCGCGGAGAAACCAATTTCCCTGGCGCACTTACTGCTATTTTGGGTAATATGACCATTTTATGGCTCACGCATATGTTAGTGTGCGGGTGTGCGGAGGTGCTAAAGCTAAACACGTACTAGGGAGTGTTCAGCAGTGGAAAGTAGGCAGATGAAATATGTGCACAGCAACAGCACCTGTTTTTTTAATGAAACAATCTCGGCAAATATGATATTTTGTATGCAAACATGCAAAATATTGTGTGGGCTACGTCGACCCAAGAAATAGGCCTCTGAGCTCAAGCTAAGGGTGAGGTGAATGGTGGCGTGCGAAAAACGTGGGTCGAGGGGAGTCCTGAAACATACATAAAAAGATAAATAACCAAATATTTGCAAAAAGCAGGGACAAAATTGCCAGTAAGCTGGATGAGTCCCAGCTATGGTTGTCTATTCAAGAGTTTGTCAGAAATTACAACAAATATAATAATAAAATAAAATAACAAGCGAAAATACTAAGTAATATTAAAAGATAGAAGCTCACAGCGTTAAGAACAGCCTTTAAATTTGAAATGAACCAATTGTCAGCTTCATCCTGAATAAGAAGGCATTTATATACACGAATTGTATGTTTGAATTTGTATTTACCATCATCCGCAAATAAACTTCTCCCCTGGTTCGCTCGCCACTCAATACTCGTTTGAGATATTGTATATCAATAATTCAATATTTATTTTCATTTTATGTCGCAATTTTCGGGCTCTTATTTTCAACTCAGCTATAAGACGTAACGAGGGAATTTAATCTTTTTTCGCTGTGCCTTTTTATATTTTTACCTGCTGGCACTTTGCTTCCTTGTGTCGTCCTCTTCACGCTCCCCAATATTCCCCAATATATTTTTTCTTGCAAAGATCCGAAAATCCAATTAGTTGACGATGGCGGTGCTGATATTTGTCATCATAGCGAAACGAACTGACAGACTAGACCTTCTCACACTGGACACCCATTGAAAATTGGTGTTACAAATTGTATTTATAAAATAAGATTTGAAAGGAAAACAAATACATATATACTGTTTTATGCTATCATATTCTCGATACTTTCTGCTAAGCTTGTTTAATATTTTTCGGAATTTTTATTTATATATTCGTATATAATAAAATATAAATAATAATAATAAATAAAGGTCTAATAGTTCATCTAACGCAAAACCTTCATTAAGTTTTTTTCTAACTCTGAATTTTGAAACTATCTTTATCTTAAAATCTATATAAAATATCTAAACTCTGCTTACAACCAGTATGACTTCCTTTTGCTCTACTAATTACAGCTGTGAGCCTTTATATTTCTCAGGCCTTTCGCTTTGGTCATTTATATACTTTACATGGCTTCGTCTTGTAGTCCCAGCGGAGGCCGACATTTGTACGTTTGTCCACCAATGTATCCTACGGCCGTTTCCTCGTTTCTACCCTCTCCACCAGCAAAGCTGTCAACAAATTAACTGTGACGCTTATGGGGCAAACATAGGGTGGTCCAAAGGAAGGGAATTGAGACTGAGCTGGTTTAGACTGTTCAGGCAATTGGGCTCGACATGCTTGGCATGTTTTGTTGCTTAGTTTTAGGCGGGAGTGTGTGCCCAAAGGACCAAAAGTGCCAACTGCGTATGCCCACAAATATCGACAATTAACTTCTCTTAAATGGCATTAAAGTACGATTTAAATATCCAGCAAATACTCTGGACATTGAGATTCCATTTCATACCTTAATCCGATCAAACAATTTTTTCCTTAGTTTTTTTCTTACCAGCCTCTTAGTTATATTTTTTTCAAGAGCATTTGTGATTCGTGCATTTAAATAATTTTTTTTTTGTTAGATTGGCTGGTCTTATAAGCGATATATATTCTTTGTATAAACAGTTCTGGTACGTGTTGTAATGATGCCGACACGTGACAAGGCGACAAGTTAGAAGAAGAAACCGGCAGCATGGGCGGGCTAAGGCCACAGACACAGCGAAAAGTAGACAAAAGGCGCTGAAACCAGATATATATTTGGGAATATTTATTATGGCAGCCTGCAAAGGTGTATAAATTTGCATGAGAAACTGGTAAGAGGAGAAGCTCTGCTCCATGAGTATATGTACTAGATGAATGGTGTGAGGGACCTCAGAACGAGCAGAGACTGCATAAACAAATAAACAAACAATACATAAATTTTTGAGACCAACATGCTTGGGAGGGCTAAGCATGGCACATTCTTCTCTTTCCATTGTCCTTCGCCATTTCCGCCTGACGGTGTTCTTGGCTCCTTGGGCTTAGATTGCTGGAGCACCTTGACTCTACATCCCAACTTTGTTGTTGAGCATTGACATTGGCTGCGACACGAATCATAATAATAAGATATAATAACAATAATTTGGGAAGCATATGGTTGCTGCAGGACTAGCATTCCCCCATTAAGAAAATAACCACAATTTTCGTTAGCTGTATATTTATTTACTTTTCTTTTAAACATTGGTTTATTTATACTTTTTTTTTTATCACAATATCGATTAGGAGCACCGTCTTCTGGGAAGAACCTGGAATAAAAAATAGTACATAAATCATTAAAATATAATTATAAAATGAATATTTATTGGTTTATAATAAAATGTAAACATTTTTATCTTTTATTTATAGCTGATGTCAAGAAGGACAATCTTCCTGTAGAACCAAGAAAAATCGCAATTATGACAATATTTCCAAACGTGAGTACAATATTCAAGATCATATTACTGTTTTGATATTTAAAGAACTCTTATAATGATAAGATAACTATGAAAGTACGAGATATGCAGTATCTACAATATAAAATCATAACTATTTAAATGAGATACATAACTGAATAAAAACAAAACACTTTTCTATTCACAATAAATAATAAATAATATAAAAATATATTTTGGTGGGCATTTTTACCGTTTCTTTGGTCTATTTTGACAGAAGTTTGGAACTCAACATCAATGGCCTTAACGTTTATATATTATTATGATCTGCCCGTCTGTTACATAATTTATGCAATAAATTTAATGTATTTTTACATAAAATTAAAAAGATTCCCTGATTATGCGATACAGGCGGGTACATGAAATACAAGTATGAAATATTGTTGATTTGTTGCTCAACAAATTAGAAGGGTTAATTTCAACCCAGTTGAAAGATTCTAGTTAGCCTTATTACTATTTGCTGGTAGTCTTGAAATAGGAACAATAATTTATTTCTACCTATTTATCTATTTCCATAATGTTTTGGGAGTGTTTCAAAAATTTGCAAAAATCTGCGAATGAATGCAGCTCAAAAACTGGGCGGAAATAAAATTTCACATTTTTAACGGAGCAGAGAACGTGGAGAAATTGAAAATAGAAAAAATTTATTCGCGGGAGTTTCAAAGATTTCCATAAGCTCTCTAAGGATTCGGTACTAAACTAAAATTAAATCGTTAAATAAAAGTTAGATCTAAACCCTTTTTTATACCCTTGCAGGGTTTTATAATTTTTTTAATTTCTTCATGTTTATCAGTTTTTTAGAATCACAAAAGTTTGGCATTAGAAAAATAATATTAATATAAATTTTAAAAATCTTTTATATAACGATTTTGATTTGATTTGTACTGGTTAGAACCATGGGCCGGTTGACGCAAAACATTTCATTTATACATATTTAAGTCAAGAGCTATAAAATATATAAATAAAAAATGGAAAAAATTAGACGAATTTAAGGGAGAAAATACATATAGAGCAAAACATTTGTTTC
>JAEIIL010013826.1:0-23369 GCA_018905715.1 Drosophila lini | reverse complement strand
AATATCAATTTCGTATCTAAAATTTATTTAAAAATTATACTAAATATAGATACTGAAATTAATGAAATCTTATTCTTTGAGTGCGGTACATTAGCCTTGACTTTTACCCATTGGTTTCTTATCAGGCTTTTGGAACGTGCTGATCGAACGATTTTGTGGCCCAAAAAAAAGACGTCAAATTCCCTCGAAAAGCTCTGTAAAATGCCCTTGTATGTGCATTGTTTGACGTTCTATATAATATAATATATACCATATCTATATATATGGGATTGATCATAAATTGATCATAAACAAAGGCGGCAAGGCAAAAGGCAATCTTATCATTCGAAATCGTTTGTCATCAGAAAAAAAACAAAAGAGATTCAAGAAAGAGAGAAATAAAACAAAAGAATTATGAACAGAAACAAGAACATTGAGAACGGGGGGCATAGTATATAATTAATAGGTGAATAAATCATATTGATAGTCTTCTGATGGCTTCTCAGTTGTTTTTTAATGACAGGAGAGCGTTTGTGATGTATTATGAAGCCAAGCCGAACAATCAATCACACGCTCAAGTGCAGCGTCATTAAGAAATAAAACAGCATTTTATAGAGATTGATAATACTTGTACTTTGCAGCAAAACTGAAGGGTTCCGTTTGTTTCCACTTGTCCTCAAAAAAAAAAACCTTGTCAAAGTAGTTTTTTGACTTTGTAATATTATTGTGAAACATTTTCTGAACTCAAATGAAGTGGCAACCACAAAACCGCAGAAATAAACTTGTGAAAAATAACCCCGATAGATGATCTTAGGTTTTTTTATTTTAAGAGGAATATTGCCACAGTCTCGTGACATATAATATTTAATTATTACATAAACTGTGTGAAAATGTGTGAAAAAAGTCTACTAACACCCCAACATTACCAAGAACTAAACGAGTTTTTTTCAAGGCTTCAGAGAAGTCAAAACATAAACTATTTCCTCTTTAAGTTTAATCTGTTTAGTTTACAAATTTTTAACATTTCTCTAGACCTCTAAAAATGTCTTAAAATTCACTTAAACTTACAGTAAAATTCCTAATTGTTTTAGAGGTTTTATAACTGTACAACCGTTTAGTTCTTCCCTTTTAGGCCCTTAGTTAATATTCTCCCATCTTAGTTAATTACAGGGTAAGCTCTAACGCCTTTTGCACAAATAACTTGTACTTTTATTATTTTTTTGTAATTTACTTTGTCCCTTAAATACCTTGAATATCATAAAATGTCACGTTGATAAATTTATGAAAGCACAGCCACGTGCAGTTTGCACGTAGACCTCAGAAACCAGAAGCATTTAAGAGTTTCAGAATATAGAATATATATTAGAATCAGACAAAGACAATAATTTAGGGCATTTACCAGTCATCCATTTCGTTTATCGCGAAATATAAATAAACTTAAATCAAAACAAGACCACTTAAGACTCTGGACACTTGACTTATGGGCCTCGGGGGTTATACAAGCGGCGACAATTGATATTGATATTTTTGTCGTAGACAACTTAAGTCCCCTTAAGTCAATTTCCAAGGGGACTTTCCTGAGTAAGTCCCCTTGATAAGTTAAAGTTTTTGTTTAAATGCAAATTTTCAGTGACTTAAACATGTGATTGATCTAATAATGGAGGAGAAAATATGTTTACTCAAGGCTCTAGCTCTTCTGGAGTTTATATAATCTGAGTCACTATCTATAAGTTTTATGCCAAGGATTGTTTACCTATCAAGCACTATTTGTTTATGATTAAAAAAGGTAAAGAATCGATGTTAGTTGGTGTTTTTTATAAGGTAAATAAATGACAGTCTTTAGACCAAGAAGAAGTTATACAATACCTTAAAGCTTTGTTTTTCTGTGAGCCATATAAATATTTATGAAGCCATCAACTGACCAAGAAATATCCACAAGACATCACGTGTTCCTCTTTGTTTTGGCTTTGTATCGCAATTTTTTCCCCCCTATATCATCAAACATGCTCCAGATAATGAAAATAGCTGAATAGATATATGGAGCTTCTTCTAGCTTCTGTGCCGCTGCTGTGCTTCTCCGTCACGTATTCGTACATACAAATTGTTTTTGGTGCTGTTTATCAATTTGCAATTCCCCATTTTTGGGTGGCTTTAATTAATACTAAAGATAGTGCCTCGACGGCGGTGTATTCAACCTTCGGTTTGTAATTTTTTCCAAGCGCACAATTGCACAATTCCATAAATTTTTGAGAGCTGCTGCTCCGAAAGGCAACAACAAATTGGAATAGATTACGATGAACGATATCATTAAATTTATGAGTATGTGCGAGACGGCATTAGCTGGATAATTTATGGCTCTGATTATGGGCCATTCGATTGGCCGAAAAAGTAACTAAAAGTCTTTGAAACATCTTGACCTTCAAGCACTCGCATGGAGTTCTTTGAACGCAGGTGATAATTAAGCGACGAACCCCGAACTTGATGATCTTCTCGGATCTCAGGTGACTCACAGCAGAGCGAAGAGGCCACTGAAGCATGTCTGATGTCTCAATTTCTGTTAGAGCCAAAGTGCCAAAAAAAAAAGCATTTAACATTCATTTCTGCGCCAATAAACGCGCTTCACACAGGCGATCATGTCTGGATTCATATAGCTCGTGGGCTGATCATTAATCAGGTGTTTCGCCGCGAATGGATAATTGTGTGAGGCTTTCACCCGGTACACCACGGCGTATGAGAATTTTACCCGACCATTAGAACGGGTGGCGCTATGCGCATGTCAATGACACCTGTCCTGCCCTTTGGACTGTTTTCTTTTTCTATCCATGGTATGATCATTTGATAAAATCCTAGAAAACTATGCGAAGAACTGCGGGAAGTGTGTGTGCTCTTATCTGCCTAAGCTTATCTGGGGAATATTGGCCAAACATAAATAAACCGGCGACCAATACAAAGAATGGCGGTTTAAAGGCGGCAATTGTGTCACCAGTTCTTGGAAAAATATAAAATAAAATAAAAAGGGGGTTTTCTGCAGGAAATGCCAAGTAAACGTAAGAAAGGGATAGTTATTCAGATATTTTATAAGGTGTCTACGGCTTAACAAGTTCAACAAGTTTGCCTTTAAATGGTTTAAGTTAGTTCAATCAATAACTTATCTGAATACATTTTTTATAAAAAAATTCAAAACTGCATTAAAAACCCCCTAAAAACAAATACAAATTACCACAAAAGAAGTACATTTGTACCACAGAGAAAACATGGCAAAATTGTATTAACAACACTGTTGTTGACCTTAAACGCGCCCGGTTTTAGCCGCTGCTGCCTCTTAAAACCATACATACAATGCAAATATGCGGTAGTAATAATAGTACAATTGTCCGGTGGCCATAATGCAATAATGCAGCAATATTGCTCAGGGCTCAATGCTCAGTGCTCAGTGCTCAGTACCGGTGCCTGGTGCGGTGGCTATCATTAATAAATAAAGTCACATGTTAATTATCAGGCAGCGGCAGGCGCTGCTAATTTCAATATTTGCAGCCGCAGCACCAGCAGCAGCTGTTACTTTGTTGGGACACAAAAAACAATAACAAATCGAGCGACCTGCTTTGTTCAAACAGGTTCGAAACCGACTAAATATATACAATACATTAAAAGACGTTTACGTAGCCGCCGGCGGATCACGTGAAAAAATTATCCATCGCCAGGCGGAGAAACACAAGTAACACGACTGGGAAATGAGCAATGTTTGACACAAAAAGGCCAATACAAAATATAAAACGGTTGGGAGGTGTTCCCATATTAAGTTTAAAAAAGCTCCGAAGTCTAGGAAATGTTTGGCAACATCGCTGATTACTGTTAAGGAATATAATCACTAAACATATAGAAATATACAACAAAATAACAAAAAAAACATTGAGATTCAAAAACTTGCATATTCAAACTGCGCGCTTTAACTTGAGCAATTGAGATGGCAGCCCCGCAGCCTCCTTTGATGCGATATGTATCGCCTTCTCCAAATACATCGATAGCACCGATTGTTACATCGTTTATCATCTCTAGTAAATATGTAGTAAACAGAAAACAGAAAAAAAAAACAAAAATCAAAGTCACTAAAAAAAGGGTGCAACGGCAAAATTGCATTTAAATCTGGGCCTAAACGAGTGTATATTAGTTCGAATTAACCGCAGAAGGCGAGGGGAGGTGGCAGATACTCGGTGGGAGGTGTTTCCCTCCCACTTTCTATCTCAAGCTCGCCTGCTTGCTCTCTCCCACCTCCCACACTCTGTTTTGAATAGCCATGTGTGCGTGCAAGTGAAAGGTGGGGAGCTTTGGCTGGCGGAGTAACTGTAACAGTTGCAGTTACCTTTGCAAGCGCCAAGGAGCGGCGCCCGGTGAGTGAACGCTAAATGAGTTAAATAATGCGGAAATTAGCAACGCCACACAACGCTGGTCAGTTGCAACGCACATATGTACATGTGTATTTACATATGTTGTACTTGATGTGTGTGTGCGTGTGCGTTACGTGTTGGCCATGACATCACTAAAAATAACGGCGGCCATCTCCAAAAATCTGTTGTAGTTTAAAAAAAACACAATATTCTTAAGGAGTATGATTTTCCAATCGACCACTTTCTCTTTTCTGCAATGACGAGTCTATTTTTTAAATCGCATTTAATTTATTAATAGACGAGCTTAGTTATTTAAGGAACACACTTAGTACTTTATTCATTCCCTTAAAATTGTACACAGATTCAAAACATGAATTCATGTTTTTGTTCAAAATAAACAAATATTAAAAAAAAATATTTTTAATTCCTTTGCAGTTTCAAGAGATTGTACCTGACATGGATGACACGGAATTTATGTTTAACGAGAAGCAATCAATTCGGGACTCCTCGAGGACCCTCAAGCGCTATGGCAGCACCTGCTGCAACAGCATGCGGAACAATGAGACACTCATCCGGCACATTGTGGAGAAGACGGACACATTGCAGGGCATTGCCCTCAAATACGGATGCACGGTGAGTTTTCTTTGTGACAACCAGAAGAATCATCATCAGAATCATCATTGAATATATGCCATTTTATTTATTTTAAACCAATGGAGCTACAGCAATGCTTAAAGATCAGTGGGTTGCTTAGTTCTTAGAGAAACTCGAATGGTGGATACTCATAAATCCCATATGTAAATCAATTCATTTCCTAAATTTCTTTGAAAGAAAACCTTTCCATTGCAATTTTTATTGAAAATGTCAACCGAAAAGGGTAATTTCTATTGATTTTGGAACTTATGGGTCATTATTATCCACCTTTCGATGGATGACAGAAATTGATTCTATTTTTTTTCTGCGCCAATTACTGTCACGCTAGCCCTTCACCTTTTTTTAGGCAACTCTCAAGCTCTGCACTCGGTTTTCCATGTTTTTCAAGATTAACTCATATTTTGCCATATTCATTGATTTCTCTACGCTTTCACTGGGAAGCTCCACTAGTGCAGTAAGTCGAGTCACGCAAGCCCCTTTAAATTTTAAATGTCAACTTCACGGGGATTTGAATATATCGATTCAATAATGGCAAGTGTTGCCCCCAGCAACTCCTCTAAAGCTCTTACCACCCACACCCCCAAAGTTCTTGGAATTTACGACCGAACCCACACCTTCACACGGCTGGCTCTAGAGTCCGGAGTGACTTGGGCAAACAGAAGATAGCGGACACGATGTGGGAAGGGCCAACCAGACTCGCTATCTAGCATCTAGACTCTAGAATCTAGAATCTTAGATGTTTATCAGCGTTTCTTATCGGTTCTGGGGGACCCGTGGAAAATGCTGCAGGCGGGTCTACCCTCAACTCTCGACTGACAGGTTACTGCATATGATTTATGTCCACATGATGAGCTTCGCTGTTTAGTTAGCACTTGGCCAATATTTAGCTAGAGTCCAGATTTTGGGTTTTGAGTTTATTGACTTGACAAATCTTGAAGCAAACGTCTAAAAAAAGAAGCACTGCATTGCCACTTGACCCGATTGGCCATATATGCGTCGTTGGGGGGGCACTCGGTTATCCAATCCAATTGATCAATCATCCGTCATTCGTCAATCAGGTGTCAGCGCGAACAATTGCCGTAATTGATGATGAGCTCCTCCATGTATTGCCTTTCCAGACGGAGCAAATAAGACGCGCCAATCGGCTTTTCGCCTCGGACAGCCTGTTCTTGCGTCAGTTCCTGCTGGTGCCCGTGGAGAAGAACTCACCGTATTATCCCCAGGTGCCTGGCGGTGGCGATGCCATAGCCGCCTTCGATGCTGTGCTGGCCACACCACCGGGCACTCCCGATGCCAATGGACAGCGGGAGGCGCATAACAATGCCAACAACCTGAGCCAGAGTCACAGTTTCATCAACAGCAGCGGGAACAGTAGCAGTAGCAGCAGCAGCAGCAGCAGTAGCAGCAGCAGCAGTGGTAGCAGCAGCAGCTGTAATACCAGTGGCGTTCCTCCCACAACCGGAGGATCGCGCTCCGGCAACGGAAACGGCAGCCAACAGCCGCCACAGCGTCCCTACTCCATCGCCGGTGAGTTGCTTATGGGACAGACCGGTGATGAGGATCCCGCCATGATGCATGGACATGGCGGATGCAGTGGCAAGCAGAGCAAGAGTCTGGACTCGGTGGCTGCCATGACGCCGGAGGAGGAGAACAGGAAATGCATGAACGACTTCCTTAACAAGATTGACAACACCATCTCCGAGTCGCGCAAATATGTGGAACGCTCCAAGGAGTAAGTGTTTACTGTTTTTAACTTTACCTTAGAAATCTTAAACCTAAATCTTCAACCTTTTACCGCTCCACAGCCTGGTCAGCAGTCAGAGTGATGCGGACATCTGTGTCAGTGCCAGCGCCGACATATTCCCGCAGCGCCGTCATCCCCTGAACAACTCCTACAAGACCAACAATAACGACCGTCCGCCGCAGTATCAGCGTCACAGTTCGACGGGCAGCGGGAACTCCTCAGACACGGCGCATCTGCTGAACACGACGCAGACGCGCAGAGTGCAGAACTCGCTGAAGCGACTGGAGAAGCAGCAGGACGACTTCTTTGAGTTGTAGCAGCTGCCGCAAAAATCTAGCCTAATTACGCTGAGGAGTTAATCTAATAAATCGTTTTAATATTGCCGCGCATTCGGGGGTAGATGCCGCATTCTAAATGTAATTATATATATATATAATCTGTCGACACATATGCGATATACCTTACCGATACGAGAGATACCTATTAAACATTAAACATAAGCTGTAACACTGAGCTAAAACCTCAAACTAAAACTTCAAAAGGAACCCTAAAACTAAGCGCTGCGCTCTGTAAACCTGTAGTACGATGACAAGGCAGTTCCGTTCCCCGTTTTTTGCCGCCAATTTGCTTGCAAGAAAGCCTTCTATATTGCCCATTGTCCTCCTGCCCCACATTATGTTTACTTTTTTTGTATGACTTTTAGCTTTAATCGCACTGTGTATAAATTTAGTTATGAGAATTATTAATGTTAATTGTATATATATATATATCTATATATAGTCGCTAGCAACAACAACAACACGAAATTGGCCAACTGTTGACGTGTATTTTTAATTTATTTCATAGCCTTCCCCAAGTATTAATTCCAAAATTCCATTCTGTGCAATCTAAACCTACAAAAAAAAAGGAAAGTAAAAAACTGTAACCTCCACGAAAAGAACCTATATCCCAGGAAACACTCAAATATCGAACTGTGTGTGCACTCATATTCGAGCCAAGTCATGTTGTATGTGAGAATGTTTTATAAAAATACAAATAAAATAAAGTGAGAATTGTGTTGGAAAAATTGTGTTTGTGAGATTTTTGTATATGCGTAATAATCTGGAAATGGATCTGGGAATATTAAAAATTTAGGTAAACCATATATTTTGAAGGAGTTTGAAAAATATGACAAAATTGTATAACCAATTTTCATTTTTTAATTGCGTTTTAATACTTATTTTAAAATTTTAATAAAAAGTTGTGGAATATATATATATATATTTTTTTAATATAAAAGTTTAGTTATGGCATCGTTAAAACATCTATTTATTTATCGTCCTTAGCTTCAAATATCGATATTTCCCAACATCCTTGTGGTGAACCACAGGAATTTCCAGGTGGCGGAGCATGCGCAGTTCCACCTTTAAGTGCAGTTGAGTTTCTTTAGTTAAAATTAGGATAAAGCTTTAATGACGATGAAATCATGAGAGATGAAATCATGAGAGAAGCCACTGCCTAGAAATTAAAACCAGAAAGGAAGCTACATAACCGAAAGGTCGAAGGGTGTTTGACTTTACAGAAGTTCTCCTGTATGGTTGCTAGGACAACGCGATTCCTGGCAAAACAAACAAAAGCCTAAATTCAACTATATTTTGGGAAATCTTTTACCAAAAAGAAAGACACAAATATGTCTGACAAAGATCTGGATGCCATTATCCAGGTGACGCAGCAGGTGGTGGGCAAGTTCATCAAGAAGCCGCCACTCACCGAGAAGCTGCTGAAAAAGCCACCCTTCCGCTTCCTCATGGATGTCTTTAACAATGTAAGTGGTTCTATTATAACCCTGAAATCCAGCTTAATGGTTCTCCAGTTTATCAAGCAAACCGGCAAGTTTGATGGCTTGTACACTTCGGAAGAGCAGGAGTTCGAGAACATAGCGTCGCGGGAGGATAAGATACGATTCCTGCAAAAGATGATTGATGCAGTCAGTGAGTATTGCGCCCTGCCCTCTAATCAAATCCCTTTACACCTGCTTACGTTCCCACAGAGCTCACCACCAAGCAGGACCTCAAGGTGCGCACCTCCAAGATAGTGGCTGGCCAGGAGCCAGAGCTCACCAATGAGCTGCTCCAGGCAATGGCCAGTGTTGCCGAGAAGAACCTAGACTGGGACAGCGCCGTCGACCAGGTGGTGATTGCCCACAGCAAAACCCCCATCGCCCTGCCGAAACCCCCTAAAGAGACCAAGACCTCCAGCAAGAATCCCTCACCTGCCAATGGCAAGGAGGAGGATTCAAAGCGGCGCAAGGAGAAGCGGACTTCGCCACAGGAGCAGAAGCTGCGGAAGACCACCACCGAGCCAGGAGCTCGGTCTACACCCACTGACAAGGAAAAGGACAAGACCAAGGCAGCCTCCAAGAAGGTCAAGATACCGGGAGCTGAACCCAAACTCAGTCGGCAGGGTTCCAAACAGAAGAGTCCGTCGCCTGTCAAGCTAAAGTCCAAGAGCAACAAAGCCCAGCTCTCCACGGAGAGCGACAATCCCAGCATGTCCTTGTCGCCACCAGTGCCTGCCAAACAAGCAGCAGCTCCTGAAACAGTTCCTACCTTAGTACCCAAAGAGCCAAAGGCAGAGCCTAGCCAGGAAGCTGCTGCACCTCCACCTCCCACTTTATCTCCACCCACAGAGCCGCCAGAGAGTAGGAAATCCTCCGCCCAGCGTCGCAGTTCCGCCTCCTCAAACAGGAGTCGCCGCTCTAGTGGCACCCAAAGACAGCCGGAGCCCAGTCCCACTGAGATTCCATCCCAGCCAGCGTTGCCGAAGGCGGAGGCCAGTCCTTCAGCAGATTCCAATAACAACACTAGCGGTGAGCTGAAGAGGGAACTAACCATGTCGAGGGAAAACTCGAAAGAATCCAATCAGCGACCTAGAACCTCGCTGAGGCCACCCTCCGCACGTCCTGCCTCCGCCCGTCATGGAGCTCCGCGACGTCGCAATGTGGAGATCGTATTGCAGCCCAATGACCAGATCAAGATGTCTGGCATCAATGTGAAGCTGGAAACCTTCGGGGATCTGGACGATGATGGCGAGAACTTGGTGATCATTGAAGATGCCAACTCGCACGATATTGTGGAGGGCAATAAGGCGGAGGATCCTTCGCTGGAGGGTCAGCTAGATGCCCAGCAGGGTCGATTGGTCCAACAGATCCTGGAGACCCAAAAGGAGTTGGTTCACCAAAACGCCGAGGTCGTAGAACCATCTCCCTCGTCGGCGACAGTACGCCAGAGTTCTGCGCGCCAGGTGAACGATTTGCGTGATGTGATCCAGAGCCTCACGAAGGCAGTGAATCCGCTGGGCAAGCTGCTGGACTTTATACCCGAGGACATTGATGCCATGCAACTTGAGCTGACCATGTGGCGTGACACCTACACCCAGGCTGCCATGGAGCTCAAAAGAGAGCGGAGCCTCACAGCCTCGGCCACGGAGCCAATGAAGCACCAGTTGCAACAGATCGAGGCGAGCATTGTGGAGTACCAGGAGCTGGTCGATGAGAGTCGCCACAAGATACTGCAGAACAATGCACGCATCCTCAAGATGCTGATGGAGCAGTAGCTGGTTAAAAATAAACCAAAGATTTAGCAATTAATTGAAAAGGTGTCCGCACTTGGGTTTTCATAAGGAAATGTATTGAATTGGGATTCTCAAATATTATTATTTTTTACTTTCAGACACTTTTTAAATTTAATTTAAAACGCTAATAAAAATTATAACTTATGTTAACTGTAGCAGCCTAGTCAGACTATGCTTCGTGTGAAATTATGAGCCTTTGGGAACAAGCTTATGAGAACAACAAATTCATCAATTCATCAACAATTAAGTGGCCTATTGATGATCTGTGGTACTGCAGAGATAGTTAACATATCTTTTACCAATTCAGCATTAAGGGGTATGTCCAGTACCTTAATCAGTACCAAAAGTCCCACTAGAAATCCTCAACTTTTAAATTTTTCGCACATTTTCTGTGCCACCATTTAATATTGTAATTTGCAATACAAGGTCTTTATAAAAATAGCAATATTATAATTATTATATTACTCCTGGTAAAACTGATCAATTCCGTAAATAGATCAATGTGTATAATCAATGTGTATAATAATATCAAAAATCCTATAAGTGGTTGGATTGATTTGTAAATTTGTAGGTTTTTAAAGGCAAAACGCAATAACAGGCGGTACAATAGTTGCTTATCTAAGGCCACTTGGTGTTTGAACCAAAAAACATGATTAAAAACTTAACGTTCTTAGCCAAAAATCAAGGCAAACTCTTTATTAGTTTCCTTAATTGTTCCCGATATCCTTTTTGTGCTGAACCGGTGGCTTCTTCAAGCATTTTTTTCCTTCTTTTTCTTTGTCTTTTTCGACCGTTTCCTCCTTCTCTTCGTCAGAATCCAGATCACCGGTGATTGTCTCGCCTATTTCGGTTGCCGACTTTTTCTGCTTCTTCGCTTTACTTTTTTCTTCACCCTCCGAATCTCCTTCTTCGTCGTCCTTACCTATGGCCCCCAAGCCATCCTCCTGATCCTCATCGCCCAGCACATACTCGATGACATCGTCAATGGGAAAGTTGTTGAGCAGCGACTTGATGGAGTCGTTGTGTATGACCACGGTGAAGAGAAGCTTGCAGTACTCGCGCATCCGGCTGCCGTAGTCCAACTCCGCGTAGTTCTCACTGCCTTTGGTCAGATCGTGGCCGCAGTTCTCGATCACCTTGCAGAGCACCGTCTCCTCGGGGGCATTGGGCCAGCCATACTTCTTCAAGATGGGCGGATCCACCAGCATGTCGATCAGCTTGCCAATGTTTTCCTTAAGCCTGAGGTCCTCCTCGGTTAGGACTTCGCCGCTGGCATCGTCCTCGCTGGATGGCTCCTCCTCTAGATTATCAGCGATGGCAGCCGCCAAGCTGGCAGCCAACGACTTCCGCTTCTCCTTCTTGACCACCGGCGAGACCTTCAGACCACCTTCTTCCTTTTTGGCTTCGGGCTTCACTCCCTCCGAGGTCTCATCCGTCAGCTGCTCGCCCTCAATGTCCAGCGGGAGAATCGTGTATGTTTCATTCTCCAGGGTAATGGTCTGAGCTGCCGACTCATCGGTCTCGTCCACCAGATACTCACGCACCACCACGCCATTGCCATCCGTTTGGCTGGAAATCAAAGAACCCGCTGAAGTGTTCAGCGCCACTGGTACAATCTCCTCGGCATCCTGTTCCTGCTCCTCCACTGGCGCCAATTTGGCTCTCTTGCCACGCATGGCGGTTAGCGGATCCACACCAAAGATGTCATCCGGATCGCATTCGTGGACGGTGCGGATGTGCCGGCGAAGAGTTTCGCAGCTGTCGAAGTTCTTGTCGCAAATGGCGCAATCCGTGCGCTCCATAACCTTGGCGGGCGAGCGCTTGGTGGCACGCGTGGGCTTGGCTAAAAGGGAGATTTAAGATTTGACATTTAAGGCCAAGGGAATAGGTTAGAATCAGCATTCTCTTACGTGTGTGAACGCCCACATCCATGTGCTCCTTGAGCTGAGCTGTGCTGCGGAAATTGCGCTTGCATTCGGTGCATGAGAAGACGGGGCGCTTTTGGGAGGAGTGCTCCTTCACATGGCGCTCTAGTCTGAAGGGAATTTTATGTTTATAAATTTTAATTATTATTTTCTCTTGGTTATCCAGCTACTTACTGCTTCTGCGTCTTGAACTTCTCCTCACACTGATCACAACTAAAGGGCCGAACGTGGGTCTTGGAATGCGTGCGCAGCTGTGTGGCCTGGATGAAGCTCTTGCCACACTCCTCACACTTGTGAGGACGCTCGCCCGTGTGTCGTTTCATGTGGCGATTGAGCACCTCCTTCACAGCAAAGGCTTGATTGCACTGCAAGGTAACAGGATCAGCCATTAACCAAAGGTTTCTAAAGGATTAAAAGCCATATCTACTCACCACAGTGCAGCTGTAGGGCTTCTCTCCCGTGTGATAGCGGCGATGCTTTTTCAGGGCCACCAAGGCGGAAAACTTCTTTTCACAAAGATCGCAATCAAAGGGTTTCTCACCCGTATGTGTGCGTATGTGAATGCTGCGAAGGAAAGAATTAATTTCTGGTTAGGATTCAAGGAGTGGACACTTACTTGAGTGTGGACAGGCTGTAAAAGCAATTCTTGCAAACGTGACACATGTACTCCGGCTTCTTCATCACCTGCGTGCCCAGATGCTGCTTCAAGTGCGATCGCAGGTTGTCCAAACGATAGAAAACGCGATCGCAGACCTTGCAGCTCATGGTATCGGTCTCATTGGCCGAGCAGGCCGAGTACTTCTGGTGGCGCTTCAGGTGATAGGAGCGCGTGAAATCCTTGCCGCAGATCTTGCAGGCATACGGCTTGCCCCGCGACTTGTGCTGTTCCTCGTGGAGCTTCAGCAACGCCTCACTGCGCAGGTTGGCATTGCAGATGGAACAGGGAAAGTCACAGAACTCAGAGTGCGTGATGAAAATGTGCCGCTCGTAGCTGGTCTGCGTCTTGAACGACTTTGGGCAGTCCGGACAGTTGATGTGGCCCAACTGGAGAGGGGGAATAGGATAAAGTAAGTCTTGAAAAACATAATTAATTAATTAAAACTCACATGGAAGGTGTCGTAGCTTTCGCTGCAGCAGAAACAGATATCCTTCTTCTCCATCACCACTGCATCCTTCTCGATCTTTTCCAGATTCTTAAGCATGTCCGCCTTGCGCAGATGGTAGCCGCTGTCGTAGCGACAGAACTCCAAATGCTTCGTCAGGCTCTTGATGCGCCGGAAGGTCTTGTAGCACTTGCCGCACACATGCTCCACAATCTCCTTCATCCCGCCCTTGCCAGCCTCGTCCTTATCCGCCTCGCCGCCTTCCTCTTCTTCCTCCTCCTCATCGTTTTCGGTTACTACTATCTCCTCCTGGCCATTCGTACGTTCCAACGTTCCGGGCACCACCTCGTCGTCGTCCGCCAGTATGAAGGCAATCGTCTCGGTCTCCTCGGCGTCCGACGTCGCCGCACGGTGTGCCGTGGTGACTGCTTGCTGCTTGCTGTTCTCCAACTTGACCGCCTGGAGCACGTAGTGATCACTCTTCTGCTTTTTGCTGGGCGAGGCTCGGATCTTGGTTTCTAGGGGTGTAATGACGTTGGTGGAGGCAGGGCGCTTCACATTTAGGATCTTCACAGAGGTGGAGCTGGCGGTGGTGTTGCGCGGACTGGTCTTGGATGTGGAGCCTCGTTTCTCGGTCTTTGGCAGGCCTAGTGCTTCGTCATTGAGTATTTTGATGCGGGATCCCCCGCCTCCGCCGCTATTGCGCTTTTCCGTCTTGGTTTGGGAAACAGACGAGGACGGAGCAGCGGCTCCTGCTGCTGCAGCCTCGTTTAGCAGCTTCATGCGTGTGGCGGGGCGCGACGTTTCCTTCGGCGGCGAGATGTTCTCAACGCCCAGAATCTTCATTCCGGCCTTCTTGTCCTTGGACGCGCTCATCGTGTCCAGCTTAGAACCTGCGAGAGATGAGAGGCAAAGGTAAGAGGATGTCAATGCCGGAGTCTGGACAATTTTGCAAGGATCAGTGGCCCGGGATTTAGTCTACTTTTAGGCACGTGATTTATTGAAAATCTGATTTTGCCAGCGTCAGCAACGCCTAGAAGCAGTTCACAGAAGACCAAAATGGCGGCCGACACGATCAATCGCACGAGTGCGAGCGGGACGACTCTACTCCATGCCCCCCGACGCACAGCAACAAGTTTTTGGCTCGCTCTCGCCGCCTCGACGTCTTCTCAACAAAATATAATACAAAAAAAGGTTGAAAATTCTAATACACACCCGGAAATTCGTTGCATACTTTTCAATATTAATTATTTTGCATAGCTCAGAAGGATGTGACGATTTTGGCCCGGCTCCTGTTGCTATACCTTCCTCAATTCTATCCCGAAGCCACGAAAGAAAGTTGCGCCCGCAAAGCAAAGAGCAAGCAAACGCCAATGGCAGAGTCACCAACGGTGTTTTCTCGGATACAGTGTGCGGGGTACTTATCACAGAGTGTGTCACTTGGGGCTTGGGGGCTTAATCTCGGAAATAATCACAATTTACCTAATTTTATGGTTTAAAACACAACGCGGAGACTGCAGGCTGTCAAAATGCAATCGGACTGTGGGAATATATCGATGGTCTGGCCGGCACGATCGAATTGCTCAAGTATCGCGATAGTAATTTATTTTATTTAATATTAATATTTTAATATTAATTTTAATTAGTAAGATGGCTTGCACTTAATAGAGATTGACTCTATTATGACTGAAAGAGTATAAAAAACATAAGATATATATTTTTAAATTTATAAAACCCCACTTCTTTCTTCAGTCCCTTTTTTGACATCTCTTTCGTCTGCTTATCGATCTATCGATACACGGGAAGCGTTTTGACTCACCTCTATTCTGCCGTGCCGCTTGTTTTCGCCAAAACAGGTAAATAAATCATTAAAATATGTAAGGAATCGTTGTTAAATAAACTATATTGTAGTACCTACTACGTCACAATGACCACCGCCTTCGACGCCGCACACACGGAGGGCCCCGGCTTCGTGGGCATCCGTTTCTGCCAGGAGTGCAACAACATGCTGTACCCCAAGGAGGACAAGGAGAACAAGATCCTGCTGTACGCGTGCCGGAACTGTGACTACAAACAGGAGGCGGACTCCAACTGCATCTACGTGAACAAGATTATGCACGAAATCGACGAGCTGACGCACATTGTGCCAGATGTGATTTCGGATCCGACGCTGCCGCGTACCGAGGACCATGCCTGTCCCAAGTGCTCCCATAGGGAGGCAGTCTTTTTCCAGGCGCAGACCCGGCGCGCCGAAGAGGAGATGAGACTGTATTATGTGTGCACCAACCAGAATTGCACCCACCGCTGGACAGAGTAATTGTAATTGTAGCCCTATGTAAGTGTAAGCAAGCAAATAAACAACAAATCAATATAAAACGATTTACATCTAGTATTCCCAAATGGGGCGCCGCCGCGTCGATAGTGAGCCGCAAAGAGGTCTCACTTGACGCTCAATAATGTGTGATTGGCGCAGCGTCAGTAACAAAATTTACGTATTACAGTGGATATTGACTTGAAGGAACAAGAGGGGTATTTATTTTATAATAATCTTAAATATTTAAACAACAAAAGTTGGATATTGAATTCACACTCTTACATTTAAATGGTTTATTAAAAAAAAAAAAAAAATAGTTGCTTATTATCTGCTAGTTATTTACTTACTACTTCATTTTCCGAATATGGGAAAAATCTTACAAAATACCTTTTACTTTTATTCACTAAGTAAATTAAAATAATTTCTGTTTACAAAGAACATCTTCTCTTGTCACCTAGAAATAAATGGAATTTATTGTTCTTTTAACTATAAAACTGAACACAAGATTAAGCTTTTGTTGTCTTAAATTTGATTAAAAATAAATCCCAATACAAAGCTTTTGTTTCTAATTCCTATAGTGATCATTTATAGACCAATTTCTTGAAGAGATTCCAAGACTTCTTAAGAAATATCCACTGTAAATGTTGTCGAGCGGGAAACACGAATCATGCCTGCGGAGCGCATGCAAAATTCCAGATTTCTCACACGGTGACAATAAATTCCCCATATATCTATATCATTGTTCTGCCGCCTCTAATCGAAGCTGACAAAAAAAAGGGGGCCGAACGAGACGAAGAAATGATGGGACAAGTTTGTTGTGCGTATCAAGCCGATTCGGCGGATTCTGTGGACTTGGCCCGCCTCACCAAGTTTAGTTTGAGCTTAGAACTTGGCGCGACGTGTTGATCGAATCGCTTAGAAATGTGCTAGAGCTTATAACCACATATCCGTGAATCGAATATATAAAAGCAAACAGGAATCCCCAGCCAGCGGTTATTAAATAATAACATAAAATGGCCAAGCCAAGGTCGTCGCCGGATGCAGCCGCTGCCGGAGCCGATGCAGAGCCCAAGCTTAACTATTTCCAAAAGCTATGGCGCTACCGGCACTACCTGGTCATCGAGCCCTTCTTCTTCTTCTACTTCATGGCCTCCATTTTCAATGCGGTGGCCATGCAGAATTTTCCTCTGGAGAAGGCCTGCCGGGTGAACTTTGGCTACAACAAGTTGGTCTGCGACACAATGCTGGATAAATCCGAGCTGGGCATCGAGTGCGATGACTTTGACTTTGCCAATACCACGCTGGGAGCCACACCCGACCTGGCTGGCCTGGTGGTGGCATCGCCCGGCTTCAACTATACCGTCTGCAAGGCGGAACTCGAGGCGCAGATCCTCGCCTCCGATGTCTCCGGAAAACGAGCTCCGATGGGTAAAGAGAAAGAGATCCGCCATATATCATCTGCTCATAACACGAGTCGTTCATTAAATATACGCGTTTGGTGTTTGGCATTAGCATTGCTTAAAAAAATTCAGGTTTGTGCTTAAATTAAACTCGAATTCCCATCTTAACTCCTCTGCATATTAAGAGACTCTCGCCTACCCCTTTTTGGAATGAACAGAGAAAAATAAAAGATCGTGTGGTAGAAGCTTTTAGTTTGGGAGTAGAAAGTATTCATTTTAAATAGTTTATCAATTATTTAATTCCAATTATTAATTTATTCCAATTAACTTTAGTTTTCTTCTTTCATATTGGTTTTTAAATATTTTATTACAGCTTAACTGAGAACACTTAAATTGTAAATTCATAAACAAAACCTTACAAATTTCTTTTTATTTATATAAAGTTCTTAAAATTTCTCTTCAAATATATTGATTTTTTACAATTTGCTTTATTTTCTTCTGAGTGTACATTTCTTGACCAGAAGGAATCCATGTCTTTTGATGGATGTCGTCGGAAATTAGCGGTTATCCGAACATCTAATTACCTTCTTTAATTGATTCGCTCGTGTGTTTGAGTTCTCTTTCGCCATCAACGTCTGATGGTGCTAAAAAAAGAAGAAAACAAATTCCCCCATTATATCGTTTGGTGATTAATTTAGAGCCGCGTCGTCGCGAGAGGCCTTAGCCTAGTAGTCGCTGCTGGATCGTAATCGTAATCGCAATAGCTCAAAGTTCGAAACCTGTTCTTACATCGATTTGTCTCGAGTGACTTTCGTGGGTTCACTGCCATTGTCATAGTCATTGCCATTGCCATGGATAATATTATTATTTTAGATTCCCGATCCAGCGAAATCGCCAACCGAATTGTCATTTGCATAACGCTAAACGGAATTCCGGTTCTCAAAGCCACAATCGAAGCATCTTCTCTTCTTGTTCGATAGCTTAGATAATTATAGCTTAGATAATTATAATTACTATTCAATTGCATCTGAAAATAATTGAAACATCGTGTCATACATAGAGATTGCAACTGGTATTAGTCTATCACTGCACTTTTTCACTAAAATAATACCTACCGTAAAATCTTTAACGATAACAAGTTCCAATTGAAGAACAAGTTCTATGCATATTTAATGAATTTGGCTTAAAGAAATTTTTCGAAACTCGCTAAGCTTGTTTAATTATAAACAAAAACAATAGGATTTTGAATAAGACTCGGACACCTTCATAAACATTTCATAAAAATATAATTCCTTTTATTAGAGTCTCAGGGTAGTTTAACTTTATGTGCGTGACGCTTCTGGGTATTTATTAACTTTATAATAATTGTTGAATGGGTTCTAGTATTTAAACCTTGACCTATTACTACCTATATATATCCCTTTTTTCAAGCTTTAATATTCTTTAGTTAATTACAAGTGAGAATTAATATACAAATTCTCAGCTGAGCTCGCTTTTAATTCTAACCAGCTTAATTCTCTGAAACGAGTTCGTATTTTTGTCAAACATTTTTGGCACCTCTAAACAAGTTTATATTCCGCTATAAAATGTGCTAAACTGTGGATAAATATGGGAGATATAGTACTAAATTTATGTAGAACTTATTACTTTTATTAAGAAAAACCTAAAGATTAGAAAACATTTCACAGAAGAGCCCCTAGTTTGAACTTGTCTAATAGTTCACCTCGAAAGTCATACCTAAAATCGCTTTAAAAGTTGCTCGTCATGTTAATATTGCACATCTAAAGATAAGTAAATTTATGTATTTGTAATTCACAGCTGCTATATTTCCCCTGATTGTCCTCCTTTTCGCTGGAGGTTGGGCTGATCGGTACAACAAGCGAAAGCCTTGCATGATAATGCCCATTGTTGGAGAGGCCTTGGGTTTCACTTGTAAGTTTTCTTAGCACCTTTAAGTTAATTAAATTTTAAATTTAAAGAAATTCACTCCTTAGGTCAGATTATTTCGTCCATATTCTTTGATTCCCTGCCCATGGAGTTTGGCGCCTATTGCGAGGCCATAGTGCCGGCTCTTTTTGGTGGATTGACCTTTTGTTTGATGGCCATCTACAGTTATATCACCATTGCCACACCCGAGGAGGATCGCGTTTTTCGATTTGGAATATTTGCCATGTTCGTCACAGGAGTTCCCTTTATAGGTCAACCAATTAGTGGATTATTATTCACCACCCTGGGCTATACATGTGAGTTGAATTGAGCTTAAAATGAGTTCTAAATCTTCTTTTATAACTTGACATTTTTTTTATATTTTCCAGGGTCCTTTGCCACAGCCATTCTTTTCCAGATCATTGCCATACTCTACATTATCTTCTTTATAAAAGAGGTAAAGACCACACCCCAGACTACTGCCACAACCACAAATGGAACCCAAGCGAATGAGCCACCGCCGCTGCCCACCACCTTGCCGCCGAAGCAGGGCGCCGAGAATATGGCCTACGAGACCACCAACATTGACGAGCTGCAGGGCAACAAGAACGTCAACTTCCAGCTAACACCGCACATGGTGGAGCCCAAGGTAGAGGCTGTGCCTCCGAGAAAGTCCCTGCTCAAGGAACTCTTCGATCCCACTCTCGTGATTGACTGCATCAAGTTCCCGCTGGTCAAGCGACCCAACAACGGGCGGATGTTGCTCATCCTGCTGCTGTGTGCCTACTTCCTGACAGTGGGTCCCGTTTCCGGAGAGAACGACTACTGGTACCGGTTCACCCTGAAGAAGCTCTCGTGGAACGGCAACGATTTCAGCATCTACCTGACCCTGTCTAGTGGAGCAGCCCTGGTGGGCACCTTTATCGGTACCGCCATTCTGAGCAAGCTTCTTAAGGTCTCAGACTCCATGATCGGCATGCTCTCCGCTTTGTCCATCGTCTGCTCCCGCGTCCTGTTTGTGAGTGACTTTAAAATCTTGTGAAATTTTAGGTCATTAATTGAATTTCTTTATTTCCCCAGGCCTTTGCCAGTAGCACTGCCTCTTTTTACGTGGCCGGAGTGGTGGACATGTTCGTCAGTTTGCGAGTGATTGCCATTAAGACTGTCGGTTCCAGCATCGTGGCTGGTGATGAGCTGAGTAAGTTAAATATTAAAGATTACAGTCTAATGAATAAGAAATAAAATAAAACAAATTTAAAGCAAAAATGAACTCTGAAGAATACAATTAAATACACATACTTTTTTCCAGTTTAAGATTAACTTTTTTTTATTTCAGGCAAAATGTACTCTATTTTTGGAATTAGTGAACCGATTGCCCAATTCATTTTCCCGCCCATCTTTAGTGAGATTTATAAAAGCACTGTAGACACATTTCCGGGTGCTATTTGGCTCTTTGGCGAAGTCTTTTACATTCCGAATGTCCTGGTCTTCGTGTAAGATTTCTAAATCAAATATTAAACAAGAACAATTTTCTAAATTATTTAATTTTTTCTTGAATTTTTAGTGTTTGCTACTTCCTCCTGAAGCGACGAAAGGCAACGGATGAAAAGAATGTTGTGGAGCTGGAGCAGAATGCAGCTAATGGAGCTAATGGAGCTAATGGTTCCAATGGTGCTAATCGCACAAATGTGCCCGATAGTGAAATAACTAGTCTATAAAGTAATTTATGCCAGTGTCGTGTTGCTTTTGTATATTTAATTATATTAAAAAAAACTTGTATATTTTTTGTATTTAGTATCATTTTCATTTTTTATCCTGCGACATTGAAAGCCCAAAAAAGCACAAGCATCCCTTGATGCAGCAATGTCCTGCGAAGAGCTCCATTTTCGCGGCCTCTAAATAAAATAAATGTTTATTTTTGGAAACACAATAAATCCGCTCGTAAATCAAATTACCCGTAGGTGAGCTTTGAACGGACACTTTCCTGCCCATGGCACTGGTCGCAAATTACTTTTTTCGGCCACTTTTAGTTTAAGCCTTTCACTTTTTCGTCCCCTCTCGCCCTGCCCCCCTCCATACCAACTTTCCCTGTGAAAAGCAGGGCAAAAACGGGTAGTTTTCCAATCAGCAAATGCATTCAGTATGAGCAGCCAGCTGGCGCAGAGTGGGCGTGGCCATATGTGTGGAGGCGTCTGAAACAATTGGGCGCTAATAATCCCGGTTAATCTGCGTAAGTGTGTGTTTCTGGGGGCATCGAAGCAAGAATTACCCGGCAAGGAAGACACCATCACGGCCATGGCCCAGCATCGATATAAAAGCCCAGCAGCCGAGGCTCCTAGACTCAGACGTAGCTGTGCCTCGAACGCGTACCCATCTCTGGTCATCCCTCCAAGAGTGTCGAGTCCTCCTGAGTTCCTGTGTGCCGGGACTTTCCTTCTGCTCCGCGTCATGATGCGTCTCCTGTTGCTGCCACTGTTCCTCTTCACCCTGTCCATGGCCTGCATGGGCCAGACCTTCCAGTATTCACGGGGCTGGACCAACGGCAAGAGGGCTTTGAATCCGGTCTCATCACCGCTGCTGGGCAACGGTGGCCACTTTCACCGGAGCAACGAGCTGGGCTACACGGATCTGTACGATCTGCAGGATTGGAGCAGTGAGCGGCGATTGGAGCGGTGAGTTTGGGGATATATTTTAATATTTTATAGGAATTTAATGGAGGATAATAATATTATTTTTCAAGCTGCCTGTCACAACTCCAACGCTCATTGATCGGTCGCAACTGTGCTCCCGCTACGGACTTAAATCGAGTTGGGGATGCCGACTCTGGTGACAACTCCCATCTTCTCCCCAGACTCAATGCCAACCTGAATAGTGAAAATGTGTTGTACTCCAACATCAATGCAAACTCCAATCGACATCGCCAGTCGAACGAGCTGCTCGAGGAGCTGAGTGCCGCCGCCAGTGGCGGAGGAGGAGGCTCATCCTCCGAGCCCAATGTTTTTGGTAAGCATTAGCTCGGATCTCTTAGTGTCTATTAGAAAAACTATTGTTAAACTAGCAAAAAGTGCTACAAAAATGTAAAAAAAAAGAAACCAAACCATGTTGTTTTATATCTTTAAATTAAATGAGAATTTTTATTGAAAACTTGCAGAGTATTTTAAGTCAGCGTTGGGCTCAAGACTTTTGTTATAAGTTTTTAATAAATATTATTTATATAATAATATTACTTCTCATGAAAATGTTTAGCATAAATCTCAATTTATCAAAACCTCTCCTGAAATCAGATCTTCATTTCGCTTGGAAAATAAAATAATTTTCTTTTCTTTTAAGTTGGAAAAAGCTTTATTAGATCACTTCCTATATATTGCACTACCATTCACTCTCTGAGCATAATCGGAACTGGTAATCAGTACTCTGATCTGGTTGGCAGTAAGCCCAGCCATAGCTACTACTCTCAGTTCTCGTTCAGCCTCCACCATCATCGGATCTAGAATGGGAATGACGATCGATTGGCTGACCTTGCTGGCTCTCTTTCTCAGTGCATCAACAAACTGGGCGCTGGAAATACCCCAACACAATTGCTCGCACTTTACCTATCGACAGCTGCCAAGTGGCCAGTGGATCGGAGTCTTCCAGGCGCCCAAAGGAGGAATCCTTAAATTTGACTGGAAGGTCACATTCATTACACCCGGGGCCCCAGAGGTGAGTAAGGACCAAAAGCATTTAAATAATGAAATTAAATGAAATGCTATCATTTAGGGGAGGATGAGATTTCTCCAGCACTTTCCCAATGAAGAAGAAAACCTGGCTAATATACGGAACGGTGGCAGGGCCCAAGTATTCGCAACTTTGCAGGAATCCGACAACAAATTACCCGCGCTTCAGATAGCCACGCTGAATGACGAGGTGCTTTGTAGGAACATAGGAACATTTCCAGAATACTCTTCCGAAAATGTAGGCATAGATTTTGCATTGTTGTCTTGGGTCGTCCAGCAGCCCCAGGTCCGGTCGGACTTCGAAGAGTGCGGACAGGAGGGCTTTGCGGCGACCCAGCATGGAGGTAACCTAGTCACCAGAGGTCAATACCCCTGGCTGGCGGCCCTTCTCGAAGGCAATTCCAAAATTAACTACATATGTGTGGTCTCCGTCATCTCCAAGAGAACTGTGATAACAGCGGCCCACTGCATCTATGGCAAGCCCGCCAGCCAGCTGTGGGTCTATCTGGGCCGGCACGACCGCAACCAGAACCCCGAGGATGGGGCCAGCTTGGTCAGCGTGTCCAATGTGCTCACTCCACCCCAGTACGGGAATCCCCTTCCAGACTCGG